>VXCM01003011.1:0-61304 GCA_014773175.1 Lucifuga dentata | reverse complement strand
CCGATGGCAGTTGTTGTTAACCCGGGCCTCGACCGATCCGGTATGGAAGTCATAGGAATATGACTTCCATACCGGATACAAAGTATATTATGACATACACAGCAGATATGAGTCAAACTATAAAGATGCTGTTGCAGCTTCAACTGCTAGTACGCTGTCAGATTACTCAGCAGTTGACAGCAAGAAGATGGGCGACTGACCTCGTTGATGCTGACTTCAGCCTCTACATACTGCAGGCCCTTCTGGATGATGGAGATGAGGGCAGCAGGGGGCACCAAGGCTCCATTGATGTTGGACTGGCTGATGTGGCTCTCTATGCCAAAGGTGAATGCTGAGTGGGAAAAGCCTGGAGGGACAAATTGGAAAGAGGTGTGGCGCTCAAGTTAAAAAAGCTGAGAGACAAGACAAATAGTAAAGATGACATGACATTTAAATCTCAAGTCAAATTGAAATGCATTGCAAATAGCTTAAATCCTTATTTAGATCCAACTGCATGCACAGAGGTGTTTACCACATGGAAAGTGTTCCTTGGACCTACCTGACTCTTGCAGGTATCTGTAAACCAGGAAATTGACCTCATCACTGCTTATGCTCATTTTTAGTCCTGGTGATTAAACCATTGGGTCAGCGCAGGATAGGAGCCTGTCAAAGTGGCACAACACGCATATTAGGAGTGCAGTTTATTAAGAGTCTTTAACACTGCACCGTTAAGGAGGACAGAGCTGAAAAATGGGAGAAAATATAGCTTCTTTACTCTCGCTCATAAACATCCCACAGAACCACAGACATGGAGTAAATAGCGAGATGACATGCAGGAGATGCCTCATGCAGAATATGATGTTACAACTACAAGCTACCTACGCAGCCCAATACCAAATGGTCACATTTGATGAAAATGGAGGAGGAGGAGGAGGAGGAGTAAGAGGAGGAGATGGGAAAAAGCATCAGTTGCCTGAAGTCGATCTTACATTTTCTAAATCGAGACGTAGACATACACAGCAGTGATCTGTCATTTGGTGCAGAAATAATGTTGTTTCGTTCTTCTCTGCATTTTCATTTTGTGGTCGCAGAAGCCTCTGGCTCCAGGCAGAGCACCAGTTTCCATTCATTAACCTACAACTGGAAATAATTACCAGCCATCTTCAGGAGGCAGGCTGGCTCTTTCAGAGCAGAGGTTCTGGAAGCGCAGGGCTCGAAACCTCAGCAGCAAAGGCTCTCAGGGTGCTTCCACCTCTGCGCCATATTTATTCATGCAGTACCCACACTGTTTAAATGGGATTGTGGAAATAAACAAAGGGTCTGGATGAGGGACAGAAATTCTGCTGTTTCCATCATGCCAGCCCGCTGGAAAAGTCAACACATCTGCCTCCTGCTGCATACCAAAGGCTGAGATCCAAGACCAGCTAACAGAAGCCTTTCCATGATCACTAACAAGGTTTCACAAAATCCCAGTGGCTTTCATTTCTTACACTGAAGCACAACCAATAGGATTTGGCTTTTATTCAAGGTTTACTATGGTTCAGGTACACTAAAAACATGCTGACGTGGCTCTCTTATGTATGCGACACTAGTTGCTTTAAAAAGCTTGCTGGCAAAACTATCATTGTCACGTAAGTGAGATGTGAGTAATGCAAAGTGTAAGAGTTCAGTTACATAAGAGCTCTACCAACTCATCTGTGGACACAGTGTCCAGTACGTCCAGTGTTTTAGCAACATTGCTGTCTTTATTTTCAGCTTTCTATTTGTAAAGGCAAAGAGTGTTGCTTCTTCTTGTTGTATTGCTACTGTTTTTTTTTTTTTTTTTTTTTTAATGAAGAACAGCAAAGAACAGAAGAGGCCAGAATGCAGTAGCTGCCATAGGGAGGCGTAACGCAGCCGAGCACATCTGTTGAGTCAGGCTTACAACAGAGTCTGTTAAATGGAACTGAGCAGGAAAGTCTAGATGTATGAATTCTGCTATTCTCTTTCTCAAAACTCAATTTCATGATCCAGTGGCATTCAGACACATTGTGAGGTAGATTTGTAACTCATTTTGTTTGCTGGAGTGGTTTTACACTGCGAGTCTTCTGGCCGCAAATGGCCAGCGGACGCGTTCGCTGGCGTTACGGACATTTGCTGCGACAACAAGCACCAACTCTGTGTGCCAGCTGAACCAAACCGATTTCAAACTTGTTTTTCTCTTCGCACTCTCTCCTCAGCTTTGTGCATTCATGAATTAATTCAACTCCAGATAACAACTAATTTAAACTCAAATTAAACATTTTTTAACTTGAACTCGCATCTGTTGATCTCTGATCAGTTTTTTTCATCGGCTTTGTAAGCGTTCATGTCGATTCTAAGTATTGTTTTGCTTTGTACAATCAACAGAACTGCAGCATTCATCTCATTCTCTAATGAAACTGTAGTTTGAGAACTCTCATTCCAACATCTAAGCTTCTCATCTAAATCATTTTTATTTATTCTGTAACTTATTTTGTTTTATGGAGGTGAGAATTGGCTTGTAAAACAGTAAATGAGTCTTCATTTGCATTTTTACTGGCACCAAAATGTATAAGAAAACCTATTATAAAAACTAACTACGATAAACTACTACTATAAAAAACACTGTTTTATGCCTAAAATATAAATAAGAAATTCTCTCGCTGTGTTAAGTGCATCAAACTGTGATCCCTGTATCAATGTTTCATATCGCACCATGAGCTAAATGTATTGTTGTTATACCCTGAAGCAGCTGGAAGGGACTTTGGGGCTAAAAAAAAAAAAANAAAAAAAAAAAAAAAAAAACACCAAGTCAGTCAGTACATTACCATGCATGTTAAAACTTTGATTATACTAAGATTAAGGCAATAAATGAATTTTTTTCCCAAAAGTCACATATGCACCTTAATAAGATTTAAATCGGCATAAATTAGAGTATACATACTCCAAGTAACAGACATAGATTGTGCAATTGTAAATAGATTTATGTAGGCAAGTAAACATTATAATTGAACTGAACCACCTGAACACATTTCCTCGCCTGGCGAACTCTCCCTGTAATCCGATATACACTCAATTCTTTTTATTCCGTCCATGAATCTGTCTGACTCACATTATTGCGTTAATCAGAGTACAGACAAATAATAGTATGGCGTGCATATCAACATACTGAATATCTACATCAAACTCTCTTAACTACAGTTGCTATAGTTACACTTCGATGAATTATGTAAGAGCCCACATGATCAAAATTTCAATGGAAAAAAAATAAGTCCATCCATTGCCACATGCTGCCAAATCCCATTCAGAGCCTATTCAGTCCTTGAAGATGAAGCAGTTCCAGTCTGTGACAATTACTGAGGTTAAAGTAACCCTGGGCTTACTCTCCCTTTACTGAAGCCCAGGCAACACCCAAAAGCTAAAAACAGCCATTTTCCCAACACAACACATAAACCTGAAATTACACTGTTCACTTAGACGTCCCCTTGAAGCAGACTGAGAATGTTAGTTTATTAATCTTCAGTAGACACCATAATGTCATCCACGAGACAGAAAACCACACTTAGTCAAACCTATGAATCTCAAACTGTGGCGCTGCCTATGAAATTCAACCATCTACAAAATAGGACTAGATTACGTCGTCTCTACAGTTCCCGTCTTTTCTTTTGCACATTTCTCAACGCCAGTTTTTGATTACATCTTTCCAAGTTCTATTGAAAAAATCATTTTGTACTCTGTATTCCAAATGTAACTCCTAGTGAGGAGCCCCTCAGCGAACATGGTGGAAAAACATGTCAGCTCCAAGAATACCACACGGGACTGATCCTTGTGTTTGTCAATCATCGCAGACAGGAGTGAGGAGCCCTGTGCGACAAAAACAAAACCCAGGAACAGCAGAATGTTTCACTTTCCCATATTGGCTGCATCGGCTCATAGTTGCAACAATATAGCAGCCAGGAAATTCAGCGTGTTTACATGTAATCATGCATTGTTTCGTTCACTTTATCATACAAGAGATGAAGGGAAATATCGCTAAATCACAATAACAACTACAGAGAAGGAGACCAATATTGAGCTGTGTTTGTGCTTAAATTCTTCCATTCACTTCATGAGAAAAGAGCAATGACTGTTGTAGTTGGAAAATTTGCACTGTGAACGGCTTTGCTAGATTACGAAACACTAATTTGTCTGGCGCTGCTGACAGCATTTGCCATTAGTGCCAGTTACCAGATATTTGGTCATTTAGTGGCAAATTCACCAGCTGGAAGTTTCAGCCACCCCTCATAAAACTAAAGCTGCTGTCAATATTATTGCCTAATTGCTCTCTGTGAGCGGAGACTCTGGTGATCATCACGTGCACGTGGTGTGTTTGTTTATGCTTTACCACAATTGCACGAGCAGCCACAGTCTGTGGCAGAGGGACAGCCCTGCTCAAATAAGTTGCAGGAATGTTTGCTTGTTTGAAATATCAGATTTAGGACAAACCAACAGAGAATGAAGAATGTGGAAGACTGGCTTGTTGCGTTGTGTGTCTGAGGTGTTTTGTAATGCCTTTAAATCCAATTAACATTATTAGGACTAATGTTACTAGCATAAAACTTCATGTGCAGCAGGTTTTAATAAAAGGATCATTCTGATTGTTTAGGCCCCATGCCACCTCCAAAACGCCACGTCACAAAATGTTTCAGGAAACGTTCCATCTTTGTCAGTGTGCTACAAAAACAGGATTAATATTTTAAACTTGCCCTCTTTTTCTAATTTTGAAATCTGGGCCATGTTTTCCTTGAGGTTCAGAAAGTTTGAGTCACAAATACAGAAGTTCTCACTCGTCTGAGCTCAATCGGTGATGTGTTTATCATCACAATTGTGTCTCAGTTCAGCTTTGATTCAGAGTGAAGACAAATCAGTTTTCAGTCGACTTCAGTTTAGTTGTGATAAGTCACTTCCACTGATAACAATCACTCAAACTCCTATGAAAAATAAGGTCTGTGTCAGGCATCATGTTTCACTCTTGTCAGTAGCACTGTTTGCATCTACATTCCTTCTTCTGGTGATGAAAATGATTTATAGTTATGATGTATTACATTTCAGTCAATATTTTTATCTGATATTTTTTTTTACCATTTAATATCTGACCTGGAGCCTATCCCAGCAGTCACTGGGCAAGAGGTGGGTACACCCTAAACAGATCACCAGTCTATCACAGGGCCCATGACCCTTAACAGGACAAACGGGTATAGAAAATGGATGGATGGATATCTGACCTGCAATGTAATCTTGTAATAAGAGAATATTATAGAGTGATGCTGTGTGCCAGAAACGAGGACGTATGCAGTCAAAAGGGTAAGTGGCAACCCTACAGTCTGTCCTTTTTAGGCTATTCATAATAACTGTAGGAGAGCGTTGACATAATTGATGCCATGACTTTGGTGTGAACGTGTTTTGGTCCACACATTCGTCTGTAATCTATTAATATCATGAATGGGCCAAGCACACATTAAGTAGAGCTTGGCATATGTCGGTTTCTTGCATGAAAGGGGTATTATTTCCTGTAGCATACTCCAGAGCCATCCTGGAAGTCAACATCAGTACTTACCAGGTTGCATTAACTTGTGTTATTAGAGAAGTCAAGTTATTGAGTGCCGTATAAATGCCTTAATGGAACCACTATTTTAGCCTGGTTATTCATAGTGATTTGGGTATATGTATAAATATACTAACTGATGGGCGTGTATGAGTCACTCCTGCACACTGTCCCCTCCCAGGACTGGTTACGAAGCTAAATGAAACCCTTCCTCCACAAAGTACACATGTTCAGCAGTAAAATGAAAAATAAGCTTATACAGGTGAAAAAAAAACAAAACAAAGGTGTGACATCGGTAGACGAGAGTGCGATACACTACCCATGTGATCAAGATGTCTTCAAATGCTTGCCATCACACCGCTGTCCTTAGCGAGAACTCTCAGACCCTGAAAAAACAAAAGGGCTGCATAATTATACTTAGCTTGGACATCACATCTAAGATATATTTTCAGATTGCACAGTTACGTGTGAAATCACTTACTAAACAAATTAAGTGTTTTAGCTGATAGCCTCATGATCCCCACAATTAAGAAGACCAGTGAAGTGAATCATTACTCAATTACTAACTTCTATCCATATTCTCCCTGGGAAATGTTTTTACTACAGCTCTGCATTTGGTCCCTAGACTCCTGTGTCCAAAAATATCATTAGACTTCAGGGCAGATTCTGGCTTCTTTTTTTTGTTGTTGTAATTTTTCACAGGGAATCCTTTGGGTTTAGGTTTGGATTGGATTTTTTTTAACAATTTGTGACAGCGAAATTTGACAAGTGGGTGAATGCGCTTGTAATAGGTTTATGTTATTTAAAGTGTAAAGACGTCACTTTTCAGTCAAATAACATGTTGGCATATATATTTGTTTTGAGATACTGTAGTTTCATATGCTGTTGGTTGATTGCAATTTATAGTGTTATTGGCACTACATACAAAAGGAATGTATTTATGTTTTTTTCTGTTTTATGCTGGAATTTGGTGCCATATATGTGTAGCTGGTATAATAAATGATACTAAAATTATAACACAAATAGCCTTGGTTTCACATCTCATTGTTGGCAGTATTTTAGCGCTTGATTCAGGATGATTTAAAAGTGGTTTGGATCTCAATTTTATGCCTATACAGATCACTATTTTCTTTTTTGTATACACTGTCCCACCATATGCTGCAGTTGTCTTTAAGCTCTTACTTTCCAAGAAATGCATGAGTAATATGTTTGTATGCATGATTTAATCAAGTAATAGCTGAGGAGCACAAGAACCATGCAGCTACCACTAAAGATGGCTTATCATTACAAATTACCTCGATTACAATGGCATTTTAGCATAAATCTGCCAGCAAGTGGGTGGAAAGGCTGCCAGAGAAAAATTTTTATGAATAAAGGGGTGTGTCCAAAAAAAAAAAAAAAAAAAAAAAAAAAACAATCAAGAGAAACTGGGTCAGCAATGTGAAAAGCCAAAACAGCAGTGAATATTTGTGTTATGGGCTAGTATGCAACACATAACTTTCTCTTTTTAATAGCAGTAATTAGGGGGGGTGATAATGTGTTGTATGAAAAAATATTTACAGACTTGTGATGGTTAAGTTGATTTTAAAAATGACACTTTTAGTCGCCTAGCGTCTTGAAATATCTAAAAGCGCACGACGGCGGAGGTCAAGGACTATAGTGTATTCGAGACTCCGGCTTGTACTTCCAACTGCGTCATTCAGGTTGTCTTTGTCGCCATTTCGGATCTATAAAGGCCTGCTTCAGCTCCTGTGGATTCCATGTAAGTTAAATGCACACAGGTTATGTCACCATGCTAATCTGCCGGTAGCTAAGTAAGCCAGCTAGCATGGCATGCTACTTGCGGAAATACAATGCCCATCCCCCACATTAAGTGGCGAGTCAATGGGCTGAGCAAACTACAGTGTGTAGCCTATTAGCTGCCACAGCGTATGGCATAAAATACACTAAAGTGCAATATTTATCAAACAAGCGTTAATGAATCACACCCTCAAATCAAAAGTGACAAGCTAGCGAGTGCAACAAAGCTTTTTTTGTGAAACATTGAAATAAATCCAAGTAAGTTGTGATAAACTCAGTAGAATTGTAACGTTAGACTGACACTGTCCACATGTCATGACTCACTAAGCTAAGTGGATATATATACGGGAAATTCAAAATGGAACCGGTATCGCCCCCAAAAGATACTTCTACAGAAATTGAGTTATCTGTTTGCAGCGTCTTCTCTATGGTCATTTTGTTTTTAGGATTTATAATCGTGAGTACGGTAGCGTCAGCGTAATGGATAAACGATAAATTAACACTACACTGCCTTGGCGGCCGTGCCCATCAGCACACATACCAGCCACGCAAGGCGGTCTAAATCTGGTTAATGTGATGTGGGTCACCAACCGTTAGCTAACAAAATAATGCAGCGGATTTATCATAAAGTAAATGTAAAGATAGTGTTCGGTTTACCGATCAGTATGTTGCTAAATAACCTAACTTACGTAAAATAATATTTCTGGGGAGTATCATCACCTCGTCAGCTTGCTATCATTCTAAACGTGCTAACAAGCTAGCGAACACTAGCATGCTAAGCTAACGACAGTGTTACTATAATCTTGTACCTACTTGGGTAAAACCTTTCAATTGACGATTTCTTCAGCAGCTCTTGTGTTTAAAATCAGACCATGTTATCTCTTAATATCGATTGTAAGACTAATCGTTTTCGTAGACAAATTAATTAGGTTACAATATTAAAGCTAAAGAACCAGGCGGTAAGAAGCCAGCAACAGCTTCAGACATTCGACACAGTGAGGTGACCTGACAAGCAAAAATGAGTTGCCTGTATCTACTGTTATTTTAAAGCCCCCAATATGAAGAATAACTCGTGACGACGTTAACGTACACATTCTTAGTGATCGAATATACCAAACGGGAGTGAACAAATTATACAAGAATACTAGCTAATTGAATCAAGTTGGTCGAAAGCGATGTTTCAAAAAACAGCGAGCGCGACCAGATTGACACATAACGCTATATCGACAACTAACCTATTTCCCAAATGCAGCAGACAACACCTCGTGGTCAGCTAGATCTGAAAAGCCGTCCTTCGGTGTAGCTTAAACAGTTGCTCGTGGTCGTTTTGCCAGGTTCTTATAACAAAATGGGCCTTACGTTATTTCCTTGGTGAGGCCGACCAGTGAGAATGAAAAGGCAAAACAGCAGAGGCCTGAGGAAGTTTGTCCCGCAGCCAAGCACCAGTCATAACAACAGCGCACTCGCCCATCCCCCACTACACCTCATTTTCGCTTGGGTGGTCACCACTAGCCGTGGATTAATGACACCCCACCCCCTATCCTTTGCTCAGTCATTCAGACTGGGAAAGTCAATAACAAGCTGACATCATCATTGAAATCTCTGTATTACACTATTTCTTTATCTGCAGATATACATAATCCATAATCACACTCATTTCCTCAATACCATGTTTTCCACTGATATGATAACCAGAAAGAATTTACTGTACGCTGGTAATCTGTCATGGTATGAGGATCTCTGGAGGAAAAAAAAAAATAGGTGCTGACCTTCAGAGTTCAGTATAAATGAGTTATGTCCAAGATGCACATAGTGTATCTTAAGAGACTGAGACAAGTTTACAGCATCTGCCTTTTTTCTGTGCAAGATGATGACATTTCATAAAATGCTGAATTGATGACCAGTTGTGCAGCAGCAGCGACTGTGCAGCATATTCAGTGCATCCTTTGTTGCAGTATTTTTCGCACTACCGTGGAAATGAATATCATCTCTGCAGGGAGCACAGATGGACATGCAACATCTTTTTTTTTTCCCCTCACATGCTCCATGTTTACTCCAATGTGCTGCAGATACAAGAGAGCCAGAAAACAACCTCAGAATAATAGTAACTTTCATTGAGCCAACATGGATTGCATAACATAACAAAAGAAAATACGATTTACATGCAACTAGATAGGATAGTAAAAGTGAATGTGTAAAAGGCTGACATTTATGTACATTTGATGTAAAGCTCTGTGGCTTTGTTCTCTCACTGTGTTACCGGCTGTAGCAGATACTGTATGCAGTTCACTAACATTTTCAGCATTTTGCTATCTCCAAGCCTCTGAGCCATTTGATCCTCCCACTCAGTTATCTCAGAGCTTATTTGTCCCTTTGTTAATATCTTTGCATGTCCATCAGAGACCACCCAGTCTAATATCTTGCTGGATATGCCATATGTTCACTAATATGGATGAGTGAGAAGTTTCAATTATATACAGTACAGAGGTTCATTTCTTTCTGTGTGTACTATACAGTAAGTGACCTGGATGCACAAAATTATGCTCATTTTCAGTGCTGCATGGCTGCATTAGCTCAATCACGGGTGTTTTCCCACATTCTGCCCCTTGCTTCCTTCTGCTCAAGCCAGGAGAAACAGAAATATGTGCTCCATCACTCCCACTGTGCGAGGGTGTTTTGGCTGCCAGTGAAGAAATGTGAAGCAAATTCCTAATTTTCAATGCCAGGCTTTATGCAAAGTATGATTCACTCTAGGGTGAACATTGTGAATTGATTCACTTCTTTTCTAGTAACTGTAAATCCTATCAATCTATTTTTATGTACACATACATGCACACATACATGAATAGATATAAATAATTGTAAGGAATGTACATGTGTCCCTTTTTTTAACAACTGTTTAGGTTGGCACAGTGGCTCCATTATTATAGATAGTGCTCTGCAAGCTAAGATTATCATTATTTCCCCACAGAAACATGAAAAGAGAATAGAGTACAGCATTATGATATGTGGGGGAGGGGAAGAATCTGCAGCAAAATAACATAAGGTTGCTAGGGATGTGAGCACAGCAGCAACTCTGATAATATGTGCTGGACCTGTTGTCATTGTGTAATTACTTGGATACAGCCACACAAGTGGCAGCAAGCTTTGCCGACTGCCTTAGCAACAGCAGTATTGCCTATTCATGTGTGTGTGGGTGTGTGTGTGTGTGTGTGCACGTAAGGAAGAAAGAAAATGAAACAGCCTCAGTGAGAGGAGATTAATAGCTGTAACAATATCAGGACAAATAGTCTTTAATCTATAAGGCAATAGCGATTCTGTTTATTTTAATCAAAGAAAAGATATAAGAAAACATATCTACATTTCCCAGTCTTTAAAATCTGTGAAAACCCAAAATAAGTAACATTTCTTTGTGATCCCCCTGATAGATGAGGAGGATGAAGGAGGAGGATGATAGAAGGAGGATGATTTGTATTTTTCTTATTCATCTAGATAGTGGAAATATTTATTGCAAAACAAAGGCATCTGTATCTCTGAGATAAACAGCACAATAAAAAATACGCAAGTGGAATATATTTTAACCCATAACCCACAACAGAACTGGTGACACACTAAATCACCACACAACAACAATAACACAGCAAGGATGCTCATTGCAGTCCCTATACCTAAAATGCATGTCATACTGCACATCAACAATTCACATAGAACAAAATGAAACTGACATTACAGTAATATTTAACATATTTAACATATTAGTACATTAACACATCTCACATGCACCATTAGCATGAATCATTATGTCTGAAAGAGGGTAAGCAACAGAAAAGGAGAAAGAAAGAGAGAAAGTGAGAGGAGAGACTGCTGCTTGGATTCACTGCCTGCTCAGCAAGAGCTATTTTTAGATCCAGAGAAACAAAGAAGCAGAATCGCCTTTCATCCTCCCTGTAACTACATTGTTTCACCTCCAAATGTGGCACTCGAAGACAGACTGCAGTTCTTTGTAGCTATGTTTAGGGCTAACCTCAAAGAAATACAAATTCTTCTCTATCTGCCCTTGAATCTTTTTTCTGATCCTACCATATTTGTACATGCATTTTCCTTCTGTCATTCTGTACACAGGAGTGTTATTTTTGCAGGGCTAAATCTGAGGCTGGGGTATAATGAAAGGAAAAAGCACCAGAGCTAAGAGGCAGGAAATAGCTCTGGAGATCTTCAGGGTGAATGTCTTGTAACGTGCTATGTGGCCATCGACTGGGGCTTGGAGAAAGCAATGGAAGTGAGGTGGCGGTACTATTTGATGCCGAGGGAAAATAATGGAAATCAGTAATGACTGCATGCAAGATGGCTTATCAGCTGGAGTCTGCGCCTCCACATTGTCATACCATTTCTGTAATGGAAATGTCAACACAAGTTGACAAAACAAAAGAATAGCCTTCACAAATTAAATTTTCTGGAAAAATATAACATAACTGCAAAAAAAAAAAACAAAACAAAAAAAAACCCCAAAACAAACAAAAAACAAAAACAAAACATAAAGCTTATTTTGACAGTAGACTTATTTCTCATGCTGAACCCTTTTTTTTAAACATAAAAAGCAAAATCCAAACCTAAAAAAATCAGGCACTTCAGTGCACCATTAGAAACTTACATTTTCTTGTGGCTACAACTTTAACTATTTAAATAATCTCTGAACAGTCATATATGTGCAATAAACCGATAATTTTACAAGCATTTTCACCTAATATTTCTTAACATGCATCTTTCATTTGACTTAGGTTGTAATCCAACCATTAATAGACAAAAAGATCCACCTTCAAAGAATAAATGTATTACCAACTTATTGACCATAACTTTTGTGTTTAGTTTTGACACCAACTAACAGCTTTTTTCACACCAAACTACATTTGCATCTCTTTTTTTAAATCAAACTATAGTTGTCACCCATATCACAACATATAAATAATATTCCATTTTCCATGTGTGCTTTTGCTGACCAAAACAGCAACATTTCCATTTGTCTCCAGTTTCTGAGGTTGCAGGGACACCTTGTGGCAAAATGTAGCAATGTTTTCATGTTACAGTGTTTGATGTATGGCACACTCTCTTATATAGGTTTGTTAAAAAAAAAGAAAAAAAAAAAACCAGAGGAGTTTGACTTAACCGAGCAGGTCCTGGAACTCCTCTGTGCACATGCAGCAGTGCCTGAAACAAACATAGCAATGAGTCAACACAAGAGCCAGTCAGAGCAAGTTATTTGGAGGCACAGTTGAGATTCATTGTGCTTGACCAACTCATTTTAAGCATGACGGCATTGTATCGGGAACTCGTATTACTTCCACAGGTATGACAGGCATCTGATCACTTGGGGTAAGACTTCAAATAAGAGGAAGCCGGCTGCTGTCCCTGGGAGCCCAGAACATGTTGGAGAGCTACTGCTGACAGTTGTAGCACAAGGTTCGGATTATCAATACAACTCACCAACAAGAGGTAGGACCTCACAGATTAAACATATTATCACTGCTACTTCACCTCAGCACAGTCACACAAGAACTGGGTTTTGCTGGAACTGGGAGAGACACTGAGACCATAAACACAGATAGCACAAACTATGTAGTTGAGAATAGTAGGGAATAGAGCATAAGTCAACACACAGCATAGGAGTGGGAATACAAATAAATTTTAGTCTTTAATGGTCTGATACATGCAAAATTATTTTATAAGCGTTCAGGTTAAGCCACATAATGAAGTCCTCTGATTGGCCTTCTGTGTAAGATGATTCTAAAATGTCGCTAGACACACCTGCTTGTGGAGGTGCACTGAGGAATCTTAATTGGACAATTTTCCCTATATGTTCTCTGTTTGAGGAACACTGGCGTACAAAACAACAGAGAAAGAAATGTACTTCAGTTATAAATGGCTGACTGCATTGTGTAGAACAGCATGTACAATATGCTTGTGACATGCATTTTATTATGCCATGCACACCCTCCTCACACTACCCAGTTGCCTGTTTGTGCACTTCAGGTAAGTGTTTAATACTCTGTCATACCTCTGCAGGGTGCTGCACTGTGGTGCCTTTTTAAAGCCACCAAACATTTAAGACGCCTGTCAGGGGAGCAATAATCACTGGAAGGACAAGGCAAAAAATACATCCTGAGACATTCTTTATCAAATAGCAAGGCTTTGAAAGCCACAGTGCCAGAGTGTGAATGTAACATGTTCAAGTAACATGTTAGCATGGCATAAGCACGTACTAAAACCAAAAATGACATGATCAAAGCTGAGCCCTCAGGCATGAAACTGGAAAGGCCAACCCTCCAGCCACATTGTCTCTGTGTCAGTAATGTTTATGGTTACACAAGCTTTCATTTTACTTTTACAAGTTACATGCATTTTGAACTTGGTTAAGTCAAAGGAAGCTACAAAGAGTTGTAGAATCAACACCTGCCTTAGAGTGATGGGCTGCCATATGCTATTTTTGTGTATCACTCATTTACTCATGTTTTCAAACAGCCTCACAAGATCGGAGAGAGGCAGCTATAAGAAATATGAACCAAGGACACACCCGTAAAGAATTTACAGTGAGATCAACTGATCCTCTCTGCCCCTGGATGGGATATGTAGGTGCATTAAAGAGATAATGGGAAAATTGGAACAATACGTTCCTGCTGCAGCAAGCAGTTTCACACAGTGCTGAGCGTTGAAGCGTCTCCTCACTGCCTCAAACACACAGACTTTCTCCCTCCAGTGCTTCATGTGATGACTTCACACTCAGCAGCTTTTAAATAAGTGGCAATATGGAAAAGGACATAAATATATTCAAAACCAATCTTTCACGTTTGTGATTAGAATATCATATTCACTCCACTTGTGTTCAGAGCTGTTTATCAGCCTATGAGTGGTATATGCTATTTCTCTCATTTGAATTTCAGTTACGGTACTTTTATTTTTTCTTTTTTCTTTTTTTCAAGTATTGCATGAACTTTCCTGAAATGATCAGATCAGTAATTAAGAAATATTTTGAACATTTCTCAGTTTTTGGTGGAGAAAATTTAGACAGTAAGTGTAATCTCCAGTGTGGATTATATATATGTGTATGTGTGTGTGTGTGTGTGTGTGTGTGTGTATATATATATATATATTTTTTTTTTTTTTTAATTTTAAGCAAATGTTTAAAGTTTGTTTCATTTGGCCCTAAGTGCCTTTCAAGGTCAGGCTGAATGCCTGTATGAGACGACCGGCTCCATATATCACTAAAGGGAATGCCAGTGTACATTCCTTACAAGTTATTATGTAGGAAGTCACCTGTCACTGCAAGTCCAGCCTCCACGGTGCAGGAAGAACAGCTAGAAACAAATTTATTGCTCTCGAAAGTCTTTAAAAGATTTCCTTGTCTTGAGTTGGTACAAGGAGTAAGGCAGTCATTCTGAAGTGTGCCCATCTTTAGCTGAAATCAATACAGTTATGTGTGGAACTTGAGGCACTTGAGAGGCAATGGTCAGCATGTTCTTATGGAGGAGGAAATTTGGGAAGTTGTGGTAATACAGAACGTAAAATTAAAGTAAGTGCGATTCTTTGTTGTGAGTATGCATGCCAGGTTGTGTGGAATGTTATTCCTCAGTCTACATTTAGGCTTTGCTTCAGATTTCTGTCTTGTTCACACTGAAGTTGTCTCCCAGCAACATTTCCCCTAAGCAGCTGGGAATGTAATACAATGAGGAAATTACTCATCTAAGAAGAACTTCTTGGCTTGTTTTGTATATTGATTCTGCTCCCAGCACTTAGTGAAAGTTGTTATCTCCCCCACAAGAATGAAAACAGTCTGCTTATTCTACTCATGTGTTACTAGATTGAGTGATACAGAAATTCCACCTATTTCAATTCTTATCCATTATATAGTGAGTGATCTTTTTACATCTGAAGGGAGGTAATTTCTTTTATTTGATTGCCACCTCCCACTTGATTGATCCATATTTCTAAATCAATTTTGTCTCACAATTTTGATTTCTAACAAAGGCACTAACCTCACGGCTTATTAGCAAATCAACACACAAGACTAATAATGTGGCTGTGCAAATGAATTTGTTCAAAATGATGATGGAATAAAAGCTGTGCAATCTCGAGAGTGGGTTTGCATCGACCTTCACCTTAAAAAATAACCTCTGGGCGACCTAGAACTAATAACTCATAATGTCTCAGTTGCCCATTTGTTTGTATATAAATCAAGGCTAATGTTATTTAGGGGAGCAAAGCTGTAAAGGACTGAATGCTGTGTTCTCTCCAAACAGAAGCAACAGCATAGAGAGGAACCACAAGCAAAGTGTTGCTGTGTCAGGAGAGGAGCCAATGACTTTGTGTTGACAGCAGAAGTATTCACGATACCGCCGGTAGGTTTTTCAGCATTTCATCAGCTTTAACACCTTTCAGCTGTGGTAATCCATCACCTTGTTTACCTTCACTAACGTTTCTTTGTGTCTAAAATTAGATGTTTACCTGGAAGCTGTGATCTCAGACTCCATTATATCATGGGAGTTTTCTGTCCCAACACGTTATATTCCGAGCTGGGTTATCTGATCATGAGGAATTGCTGTTTGCAGCGGAAAGAGAAACACTACTTGCTTTTCTGCAAAACTGTATATATTTACAAGAGTAGTGAATTAGACAGCAAACATGCACCAAAGGTACGGTATGAGTATATGAGTTGAGACTGAGCAAATTTGCTTTGCAAGTGGTGAGTTAGGACTTATGTTACGATATATTGTGTTTATGAGTTTGGTGGTAAAAGTGTATTTGAAAGTCACAACATCTCAGTTAATGAGTATTTCTTTTGCTGGAGAACAACTTAACATAAATCTGGCTGTATATCTCCCCAGGTCTTTTCAACAATCCTTCTGCTCCGCATCACTAAACAAAAGAAGACAAGGATCATCAGGAAAGATGTTCTTTGTGGCAGGGGCCAAAAACAAAGGAGGACAAGGAAATGAAAGGAGGTATAAAGTTCATACCATTTCCTCAAAAGTTTTTAAAGATCTCTCACGCGAATAGATTTTCATGTCATGTGTACATTTATACAGTAGCTTTGTAATAATGTTATGAGTTCTCCTCTTCTGTTCTTCTTCCAGCAGCAGGTCAATCTACCAGAAGTTTCGAGAGGTAGATTTATTGGACAAAAAGAAGACAGTTACAGCTCTGAAGGCTGGTGAAGATCGAGCCATTCTTCTGGGTCTTGGAATGATTCTCTCTTCAGTCATGATGTATTTTGTCCTGGGAATCACCATCCTGCGCTCCTATGCAGACAGGTAACAACCTACAGGGAGAAATGCCTTTTTATTTGCTCTGTAAAGGAGTTTACTTTGGTATATCTGTCAGAAAAATATTTTATTCACCACGTGTATTTGCTGGCAAACTGATTGAGGGCTCTTTCCATCTGAAAAGTGCCTTTTTGCATTAAAACTGGATCTTCATGTAAATGTTGAAACAGTGTGTGGACAGAGGAGGGTGTATGTGTTGTTCTCAACTCCACCGTCACAGCAGACTTGAACTGTTCCTACAACTGTGGGGCAGACTGCTGGAGAGTCTCCAAATACCCTTGTCTGCAGATCTATGTGAGCATCAATAACACCGGCCGTGTCAGCCGTTTATCTCACAATGAAGAGACGCAGGACAGCAGCTCTGAAGTGAGTAAAGTGCCAGAGAGAAAAAAAAAACTGGGAATTACCAAATTGTTTCAAATGTTGGCAATGTCTGTCAGCTGTTGGCCTGGTTATACTTACTCTTGTCCCAAAACAGAAAATGCTGTTAGTTAGGATTCTGAGCTTTTTTCTGGTTAATTCAGTTGCCAGAAAGATGATACATGGTGACTGATTATTGGATAACCTCAACGCTTGTCACTCCTGTCCTTGCAGTGTTTCTACGTGCCACGGTGCCAGAAGGACAGCATGGCCATGCATACCATGATCATGAACATCTCTGAGCATTTGAAGGTGAATCAGCAGGTACCCTGTTACTACGACCCCAGTGAGGAGCAGGAGAGTGTCCTCCTGACTCAGCTATATGGCCACAGTGCTGTCTTCCACTCGCTCCTGTGGCCTTCCTGTATGCTCACAGGAGGGACTCTCATCATCGTGATGGTTAAACTCACACAGTATCTCTCCAGACTGTGTGAAGAGATAGGGAAGATCAAGAGGTGAAGTATGTGCAACAGCTGTGAAGGCCAAACGTGCAGTTTAAATGGACATATGACATATGACATAAAAGATTCAACCAAATGACCTCACCGTGACCTAGAGCAACTTTCCTCTTCGGCTGAGATATCTGGAACAGCTGACTTTACTCCGCACTAAAGATGTGCCTGTTTCTAAAGTGAACTGAATGTTCCAAGGTGGTAACGTCAGATGTGTAACTGGCTGTTACAGGAAACACTATGACTGACTTTTTGCTTTGTTAAAGAAACAAAATGTTGTAAAATGATTTAAGAGCATTTGTTACAAGGGTGCTTGTTATACCTGTAATTGTAATTATGCTGTATTGTGAGCATGTGCTTGCAGTGTCACACTATGATAATACCAAACTATATTTAAACCGACAGAGCAAAGGAATGCTCTCTTTCTAAAGATGTCTTCTATTTGCGGTTCTTACCTTTGAGCAATGTTACATTTAGGGTAACTTTAGCAAAATTTTCTATTTTTTATAATTTATTTTAATTATTTTATGAACAAATAAAATATTATTTCATATCCATATTCCCAGTGACCAAATATTACAGAGCAGTTATATCAATCAAATGTAGACTCTCCTTGAACATAATGAATACTACACTTTTCTTTTCTCTTTGATAATTAATAAATGAGGTTGGAGACACAATTCTGAAAATGTATCTCAACCAATCTAATCAATATAAGAGGCCTATATTGATATATACAATAGTTCACACAATCTATGAAAATTTGATCTCATTGAGATATTAGAATAATTATATAAATTCTAAGCTAATTTAATAAATTATTTTATAGCATTTTTAGGTCAAGAAACATAATAAACTTGATTGATTGATTTGGCATTTCTCTGAGATTTCAATGAGATTTTATTCCTGGCAGTGTGCAGAAGGCTGTTACAAATCAACATTTAGACGGACATTAAATTTAGAGAAGCTCTGAGAAACTTCCTCTAAATGAATAATGACAAAGCAAATATATTTGAATGGTCCAATGGATAAATTAATTTGTTTTCTGGTGTCTGTTCAAAGATTCTGGGGGGGAAAAAAAAGGTGAAGCTATTTCCTGCAGGTCACGTTTGGACTCATGACTTCAGTCTTTCTAAAACCCTGGATATGGCAATTTGGATTTGGAATTTGGATCATACAGCTGGCAGGAATAATTCCTTTTGTTTGGTACATAATGTTCTACACATGACTGTGTAGAAACAGACCTTGTGACAACCTTGTCACTGTTTGGTGGCATTTTTTAAGGTGCAAATTGTCCCTGTTAATGGAAAACAAACGTATATTACCCCCTGTTAACCCTTAAAAACCTTTATTGATAACAAACTTACAAGTAAACAACAGTCTCATAAGTGCTGGATGCATGATTAGAATAATATGCCAAAGGGCACGATGAAAAATAAATTAAGAATACTTGCTGTACATATTACAAACTGTTTTTAAAATAGGTTTGATTCCTGTCTCTCTCGTACATGTGTTACACTACAGAGAAAATCCACGTCAAACTGTGTGGAATCTATAATTTGTCCCTTTTTTAGTTTTTAAGATTTAAATATCCATTATATTTACATCTCAGCAGCTGTATACATAGCATGTGCATGTGTTATACTATAGAGAAAATAATATGTCAAACTGTGTGGCATATATAACTTACCCGTTTAGAGTTTTTAAGATTTAAATATCAATTATATTTATATCTCAGCATCAGTATACAGAACTTAATGTTCAGTATTGCACACTGTGTGAGTTATATTATGACTCAACAAATACATTTAGAACCACCTAGTAACACACAAACAACTAATAACACTTAAACGTGTAGAAATAACTGAATTTTCTAATCCTTAAAATGTTGCAATGAAAATCAAGCAAAGTAACACAACATCTTACAGAAACCAAGTTCAATCTTCTCAAGGACATACTAGTTTAATATAGTCACATAAAAGTTGGGCTGCAACTAAAAAAAAGAAAAGGTGATACAGGAATGCCTGGAGATTCCACATTTACGTCGAATCTAGCCAATGACGTGTATTTAAGATTAAGTGCGCATTTATTATTTTTATTAATATAATGTTGTAACGATCCTCTGAGCTGCATTCTGTGATATCTGGCTGTATGTGAGGGCGGTCCAACATGATGAGCCTGCTAGCAGCCTTCCAGCAGGCTAACTGTTGGAGCTAGCGTGTGATCAAAGTGTGGATTTGTTTTCGGGACGGCACGATGAAAAACACCATGGAGTATTACAGGCATATTCCTCCACCACAAGCTGACAACATCAGCGGGAGTTAGGAGCATCTTTTCCCTAAAAAGGCGGGACTGTCCTGAGTCCTCAGTACCACTGCTTAAATGGATCACAGCTAGCAGCGCCGGACGAGACCCCTACAAAGGCTACGAATGGGATTTCCTAAGCTAGCCGCTGCTAATGATTGTGCTGGCTGATTAGCTTGGAGGCTAACCGGTTAGCTCTCTGACATAGGTAACTTCATATTTGTTATTCCGTGTTTTGGTTGTAAAGCATGTTAATTATTATTACATCAAACAATCAGCTGCCTCGTCACTCGCAGGGCAAATGGGCGAGTCCTGCCCCTCTTATAGTGAACTAAAAAAAATGTACGAGACGATGTTTTCATATTGCAAATGACATTGATTTGCTTAGTGAACTCGGCTAGCTAGGTTTGCTAGCTAGCTAAGAAACAACACCCAGCAGCAGCACAACACAAACCAGACGAGATGACTGGCTAGCGTTAGCAGCGTTAGCAGCACTTAATAGATGAGTGATGCTAGCGATGCTAACGTTAGCTAACAAGTTTGTTTACATGATTGAGCCATTTCATTCGATAAAAATTGACATTATCCAGATCTTTACCGATCAATTTGAGTAAATATTTTATGAGTTTTCAATTATTTTTGTCTGTGATCTAAGTTAGATTAACATTAATAGTTATTTTAAAAAGAGTGATTATGTCTTCTCATAAGGACTAGTTTATAATGAAATGAGTTAGTGCAAAAGGAATTAAAATCAACTTTACGTAGTGTGCATAAAGAATATACTATGCAAAATCATTAAATTACCATATAGTTGTGCTACACAGGCTACTACACAAGTTTTGCATTATTCTAAACAGGTCAGTGGTTTTGATACATCTCTCTCTCTCTCTCTTTCTTCCTTCCTCTCTCCTTCCCTCCCTTGCAGTTGGTTGGCATTACTAATCTTATAATTACCAGACGTCAAAAAGAACAGAACTGCTGGTACGACCATGCCTCCCAGGCCCTCCTCAGGAGAACTATGGGGGATGCACTTGATGCCCCCCAGTATCTTGGTGGACTGCCTTCTGCCAAATGGCATGATTCTCACGTTGGAGTGCCTCAGGGAAGCCACGCTCATTACAGTCAAGCATGAGCTATTCAAGGAGGCCAGAAAGTACCCTCTTTACCATCTGCTACAGGAGGAGAGCTCCTACATCTTTGTCAGTGTCAACCAAGAGGCGGAAAGGGAGGAGTTCTATGATGAGACCAGGAGGTTGTGTGACCTAAGGCTTTTTCAGGCCTTCCTTAAAGTCATTGAGCCAGTAGGCAACAGAGAGGAGAAAATTCTCAACAGAGAAATTGGTATGGTTGTTGACTTAGTCTACATCACAAAATCATCTAGTACCATATCACGGGTTGTCCTTGGGAATGTCATTGTACAAATGACACAGTATTGATGTTTTTTATCATTTACATACTGTATATTGTATTATGTGTTGCATTCTATTATGCCATGGCATCCAAGGATTTTAACATGCAGATGTCATGAAATGCATCTCTTTGCAGCTTGTACTAATGAGGTTAATGGACATTGGACTACACAACTTATTTTCATTATGCTTTTGCATTTGTTTGTAGGTTTCGCTATTGGGATGCCTGTATGTGAGTTTGATTTGGTGAAAGACTCAGAAGTGCAGGACTTCAGAAGGAATATTTTGAATGTTTGCAAAGAGGCTGTCGACCTTCGAGACAGTAACGGACCCCACAGCAGGGCCCTGTACGTCTATCCTCCCAATGTAGAATCCTCAGCAGAACTTCCCAGGCACATCTACAACAAGCTAGATAAAGGTAAGACATTTACCTTTGGGGTGTTTTCATGTGACAAATGTTCATGGTAGGAACTACTCAAAACATACAAAAAATAATAATAAAGTTAAATAAACATGACTTTTTTCTGTTTGCAATCTTTTATTGTCTTTCCATCAGGTCAAATAATTGTGGTCATATGGGTAATTGTGTCACCCAGCAATGACAAACAGAAGTACACCCTTAAGATCAACCATGACTATGTGCCGGAGCAGGTGATTGCTGAAGCCATCAGGAAGAAGACACGAAGCATGCTGCTCTCCCAAGAGCAATTAAAGATGTGTGTTCAGGAGTACCAGGGCAAGTACATCCTCAAAGTCTGTGGCTGTGACGAGTACCTACTGGAGAAATACCCTCTGAGTCAGTACAAGGTAATTTAATCTAATCTTGAGCTGCTGATGTGCTGATGCTGCTGTACTTGAGGAACAGAAATCCACTTCACATTGAATCAGCATTTAGTCCAAAGAGGAATGACATTTATTACATGAAATATACATTACGAGAAAATATCCTACCTCTAAAGATGTGCTGATTCAAGAATAGATGATAAACATCACCATAAAGTGCTGGATATTTCAGTTGTATCTGACTTGTAACTGTAAAATCCAGTAAGATACATGAAGATAACCTATAAATGGTATGATATGAACAGCTTCAAAATGTCACTGCTCATATCACTCTGCCTATCCTCAACAGTATGTGCGCAGCTGCATCATGCTGGGCCGGATGCCCAACTTGATGCTAATGGCGAAAGACAGCCTGTATTCCCAGCTGCCTATGGACAATTTCACCATGCCGTCATATGCAAGGCGAATATCCACAGCAACACCATACATGAATGGGGAAACAGCCATCAAGTCTCTATGGACAATTAAAGGAACACTGAGGATCAGGATACTGTGTGCCACCTATGTCAATGTCAACATTAGAGACATTGACAAGGTATAAATACACTGGTGTCATCCCGTCTGTGCTGATCTGTTTCCTATAAAGATTCACTTTGATCTTAAATTTATCCATTCAGAAATGGAGTGAATGACATCCTTCTCACGCAGTGGATTTTTTTTTAGATATCTATTGTCCTTGTGGCTGTTCTAGATATATGTCAGGACAGGGATATACCACGGTGGGGAGCAGCTGTGTGACAACGTCAACACCCAGCGTGTGCCCTGTTCAAATCCTAGGTAATAACACAATAGATCTGAGCATTCTAAACAGTGGTGTCACCATTGGGGCTTTTTTTTTTAAATTCATCCAGCTTTACTAAGATAATATGATTGATGATTGTAGTGTTTCCTCCTCTGTTTGTTCCAGGTGGAATGAGTGGCTGAGCTACGACATGTACATTCCAGACATCCCACGTGCCGCACGGCTCTGCCTTTCCATCTGCTCTGTGAAAGGCCGGAAGGGAGCTAAAGAGGTTAGCATAGCTCTATCCTGACATGCTATTTAATGTGTTGTTAAAGCTCTTTACTATTCTTGAGATACAATTTTGTGACACAATTTTCACTTTTGAATTCTATTTCATGAATCAAAATTGTTAACAGAATCGGTTGGCGTAGGCATGGGAAAGAACGTCCCTCTACGCTGTACCTGACTCTTTCATAGCCTGGAGCTGTTGTTCCTCTAATCATTTTCATATGCATCATGTTTCTGGTATTTTCCTGTAGGAGCACTGTCCTCTAGCCTGGGGCAACATCAATCTGTTTGACTATACCCACACACTAGTATCAGGGAAGATGGCTCTAAACCTGTGGCCTGTTCCACATGGCCTAGAAGATCTGCTCAACCCCATTGGTGTCACGGGCTCCAACCCCAATAAGGTGAGAAGTCTAACATTTTTTGTGCCTCCAGTAGCAAGCTTTGTTTTTCTTCTTAGCAGACAATGTCAAATGTTAATGCACAACTAAAATCAAAACAAGTAATAGAATGTAAAACAATATGGGCTTCCAAAGCATTTCTCTGAGTAACATGGACAAGATCAGCCTTTCCACATTGCCTCTATTATAATGAAACACCAAGAGGACTGAATAACTATGCACACAACATAAATTTCCCCCCAGTATTTTAAGCTTTTCAAATATCTGTCATGGGGTCTGCTACTGACCTTTAAGCCCCACAGACCTATTTTTATAGAGCTTGCAATAACCTAAGCTGCCTCAATGTACGTGACCAAGCTTCTTACCACACTGAATTACTCATTGACACATCATCCTTTCTTTAAAGGTATCTTTATTTGATTACAGTAAACAACGTTTGCCTTTCGCTGCATTGTAAACACACAGGAAACCCCTTGTCTGGAGTTGGAGTTTGACCATTTCAGTTGTCCAGTCAAGTTCCCTGACATGACCACCATTGAGGACCAAGCAAACTGGAATATATCCAGAGAGCTTGGCTTTAATTACTGCCACACCGGTTTGGTAAGACAACAAGCATGTGCTAAATCGCGCATATTGTTTGATCTGATATTCTGATCAGACATTAATGTAGTTCTCTCTCACCGCAGACAATTACTCTGTCATCTTTTCATTCACACATGGTTTTGTGCATGTGCAGACACTATGGCATGCTAAAATTGATGGATGGATTCCCAAATTGTTCAGTGCGTATTGTGTTATCTGTGTTTTACGGTGTAAAAGAGTAACAGGCTGGCACGTGACAATCCCCTGACAGACAGCGACAACGAGCAACTACGCCAGGTGTGTAACAGAGACCCGCTCTCTGAAATCACTGAGCAGGAGAAAGACTTCTTATGGAGGCACAGGTAACGTGGGCATGGTTGCACATCATTATATGTGGTGTAATGTATGTGTGAAGGGTCTGCTGCATCTCACCCAAAGCCCATGTGCATGTGTGGTGACGATGATGATGATGATTGTAATAAACTTAATGTCTCCCCAACCTAATTTAGACATTACTGCGTCACCATGCCAGAGATCCTTCCCAAGATCCTCCAGGCTGTGAAATGGAACTCCAGAGATGACGTTGCACAGGTAGGCCAAGCTCCAGTTTCTCCTGCTGACACATCCTTATTTTGAAGGACATCACATGGCAAAATAGATATGTGCCTAGCTTAGCTGTTTTATTGATTGACTCAACTGATTTTACTTAGATAGTGCAAACAGTACACTTTCTCATGCGTTCCAGTGTCAGTTTTAAATCGCTAGACAGAGAGGAAAGTGTATTTTTAAATATGTATCTACAGTCACCTCCTGCTATTTCCATCCTAGATGTATTGCCTTCTGAAGGACTGGCCAGCTATCAAGCCAGAACAAGCCATGGAGTTGCTTGATTGCAACTTCCCCGATCATATGATCAGAGAGTTTGCTGTGAAGTGCCTTGAGAAATACCTAACTGATGACAAACTCTCCCAGTACCTCATTCAACTGGTTCAGGTGTGGTGCATCTGCAAATATACATGAGGCGAATACTGTGGAACTTGTTTATGAGGTGTTAATAGATCAGATAGATGCTGTCTCAGAGTTTCATTGTCTTTGTACTTTTTCTATGTCTGTCCTAGGTTCTAAAGTATGAGCAGTATCTTGATAATCCACTTGCACGCTTCCTGCTGAAAAAGGCATTAACCAATCAGAGGATAGGACATTTCTTCTTCTGGCATTTAAAGTGAGTTCGTTTCAAAGGTCTTCTTTGAGACAGTTGCAGCTTTTTGTGTGACTTGAAAAGGTTAAACAATTGTTTGAATGTCACTTGAGTGCCTGCTTCAGATTGTATTGAATTTAAACAAAGTTTGCGGGAGCAGCTGATGACAGACAATGATTTAGTCTCCCGTGAGGGTTTTTACACATTTTCAATTAGGATACAAAGAGCACATTTAGATGATTTATATGTCTGCAGGTCAGAGATGCACAACAAGACAGTGAGCCAGCGGTTTGGTTTGCTGCTGGAGTCATACTGCCGGGCCTGTGGCATGTACCTGAAGCACCTGAGCAGACAGGTGGAGGCCATGGAGAAACTCATCAATCTCACCGACCTTCTCAAACAGGAGAAGAAGGATGAGGCACAGAAGGTAATCTGACTCTCAGCAGCTGCTATTTGTGATGCACCAAATTGCTGAGTTTAATCTTCACAACAACTGAACCGAATGCAATGTATTATGTATATTTTTCCATTAGAGATACTGGTATATATTAGAGAGAGAGAAAGAGAGAGAGAGAGAGAGAGAGAGAGAGAGAGAGAGAGAGAGAGATGGGAGAAATGCCATTTTTATATAACAGCAAACTAATCATCTTAAATAGAGAAGGAAAATAGAATACGATGATCTATACAGTAACAGCTGAAGTTAAATATTCTTCTAATTTGTTCCCTGTCAGTCTGTCTACCATCCATAGTAGTTATAGATCTTTTTCTTCATTTAACCTACATGAAAACTATTTTCCACTTGTCTTAGCTAGCTAATTTAGAAAGCAAGTGACATTAATTCTAATGAGGCTCATACCAGTCATATGTGTTAATAGTAATAGAGATACCTAAGCAGATATGTTTGTTAATTAGCTAACTCGCAAACAGACTTCATCTGAACACAGAATCATCAAATCACTGATCAGCTTTATCCATAATAGAGTGATCAGTGACCTGTTCAACACAGCACAAATGAATCATGTCTTTTCATTGTTGTTGAAATGAGTCATCCGTTTCAAAGTGTCACTATCTGCTTGTGTATCACTTTGTAATGTCAAGAGCTGTAGCTCTCTGACATGGCCACCAGAGGGGGCTTTACATCACCTCAAAACCCTCTCATGCAGTATGACTCCACTATGAAAGGTTACGAATTTTGCTGAGGTAAACTGGATGATGGTATAATACCAGTGTATTACGAACTGCTTTGTTTGTTTGCCTCTGAGGTTCAAATGAAGTTTCTGGTGGAGCACATGAAAAGGCCCGACTACATGGACGCGCTGCAGAGCTTCACCTCTCCTCTGAATCCAGCACATCAACTAGGAAACCTCCGGTATACCAGCCATCTGTCTTATCTAAAGGAATGAAAATAGTTATACTTTATAGGTGGATAAAGTATGATTAAAGGAAAGAATGTATTTAGTGCCTCTTTTTACCATCATGCCGCTCCACATGACAAAGTTAGATGAAATAATGCGTATATTGTTTTGGGTCGAGACTTGTGAGCAAAATCAATACTACTGAGAAATGACCATTTTACTACTTTCCTTTTTGTCATTTTTTTTCATCCCTGAACATTTCCTGGTCTTTTGTTGTTTCAGCCTAGAGGAATGCAGGATGATGTCATCAGCCAAGCGACCTCTATGGCTTAATTGGGAGAACCCAGATATGATGTCAGAGCTGCTCTTTCAGAACAATGAAATCATCTTCAAAAATGGAGATGGTGAGCTTTATCTCTATCTTTTCCCTTGTTCTCTGTGTTTCTTGTTAGGTTTCCTGTTTTTCCTGTTAATCTTTGCCCGTGTCTCAGTGCATGTGTGCACACACACACACACATACACACACACACATACACATACACACACAGATTGAAATACGCTCTTGCTGAGCATGCAGCATAATCAATCTGAACAGCCCTGTAGGGCAAAACACAAACGCAACCTCATCTATGCTCTTTACACTGTTTTCAGACAAGAACAAGTCACATTATTTGAATGAGACTTCACCTCAGCTGTTTGTGCGTTTGGCTACACCATCGGTGATTAAACCGACTTTGACAGCTCTGCTCCGTAATGCATCATGAACATGATCAAAGAGCAGCTAAGCAGCTAATATTCACCTCACTGTCATCCACCTCCCTGTCTCCCCAGATTTGAGGCAGGACATGCTGACATTGCAGATCATTAGGATAATGGAGAACATCTGGCAGAACCAGGGCCTTGATCTTAGGTAGGCTCCCTGCTTTACCATGACAGCAAAGAGTGTTAGATACCCTTCATGTTCTTTACTCCTCGCCTGAATACAGATTAGTGGCAATCCCTTCTGGCTATCTCAGCTCATTTAATATGAGCTAATACTATAATCAGTACCACTGGCTGCCTGGTGTAGTTTGAATGAGTAGTGTATATAATATAGAGTATATAAATCAAGTACGCATTGTAGTAATTCTTGAAGAATTAGTAGAAATCAGCATGCGATGATTGAAATGTGTAGTCATGATCTTCTGTGCTTGACCGCTTCTTCAGCGAATGTCTGATGAAAGGAGATTCACTTGTTGTTTATCAATCTTGTAAAATGAAAGACAAACATGTTTTTTTCACTGTAACTAGATTTTCTCATCTCCATCCATCTCTTGTGGGTCATATCCTTTTTGTCCTCCCTCCCCAGGATGCTGCCGTACGGATGTCTGTCAATCGGTGACTGTGTGGGTTTGATTGAGGTGGTGAGGAACTCTCACACCATCATGCAGATCCAGTGTAAAGGAGGCCTAAAGGGGGCGCTGCAGTTCAACAGCCACACATTGCACCAGTGGCTGAAGGATAAGAACAAGGGAGAGATGTGAGTAGTAATGATTTATAAGTCCTTTCTGGTTTTGTGTACCGTTTGTACTAGTGGTAGTATTAGAAGTACACAGCTGGGAAACAACACAACTGAATAAATATTTACACAACTTTGTGCTTTTACAAATGTGTGCTGCCATGAGTTTGCAGATTGTTGCATTTTTACTTGCGCTCTGTTGTGGGAATAGTCATGGTGGTCGCCTTGATCTCCTTGTGGTTCCCTGTGTAATGTTTCTATTTCCATGTATTATTTATTTCAGGTGACATTAAAGATTAGTACCTGGACTGTTTTTGGCTATAGATGTGGCTCTGAACAAGCTCATACTGTATCACACAGTTACTGAACTCAGTATGTGCGCATTTTATTTCACAGGTATGACCAGGCCATAGATCTGTTTACACGGTCATGTGCAGGCTACTGTGTAGCCACATTTATCCTGGGAATAGGGGACAGACACAACAGCAACATTATGGTCAAAGACGATGGACAGGTAAATATTATGTTTTTACATTGTTTCTATGTCCTAAATATGTACGCTTTTTGCTTAGTGTTGGAAATAATGATTTATTTCCTTTGTGTTTCCAGCTTTTTCATATAGACTTCGGCCATTTCCTTGATCACAAAAAGAAGAAGTTTGGGTACAAGAGAGAACGTGTTCCCTTTGTGCTCACACAGGACTTCTTGATTGTTATCAGTAAAGGAACCCAGGAGTGCACCAAAACAAGGGAATTTGAAAGGTACCAACTACACTGCACATAAGTTGGTCATTTTATGATGAAAGAAGAATTATTAGCTTAAAACACAGCCAGGCCAAATCAAATTTTGAAGTGAGATTTTGCTGAGAATGAATGAATGAATTTTTATTTTCACCCTGTTGTTGTAGTCAGTTTATGGAATCTCCTGCTCAGCCAGATACAACCCTTTTAAAAATAAATGCACTCTTTCTTCAGGTTCCAGGAGATGTGCTACAAAGCATACCTAGCAATCCGGCAACATGCCAACCTCTTCATCAACCTCTTCTCCATGATGCTGGGCTCAGGAATGCCTGAGCTGCAGTCATTTGACGACATCGCCTACATCCGAAAGACCCTGGCTCTCGACAAGACCGAGCAGGAGGCCCTCGACTACTTCATGAAGCAGATGAACGACGCCCACCATGGCGGTTGGACTACCAAGATGGACTGGATCTTTCACACGATCCGGCAGCACGCCATGAACTGAAATGGCAACCAAAAGGATGCACATGGGGCTGTGGCACCAGCAGCACAAAGAACCACAGTAGGGAGAAATGGGCAATTGTGTTTGTTGTACACACTATTCAGATTTCTGCCGTTGTGCACCTGTGAAACATTACCTGCCAGTGCAGCAAATTCAGTGGTGCTAAGAAGGGCCTGTTTCAGGGATATACATGCCTAAATTCTCCCGTCTGAAAATCGCCCAGCACTTATGTCTCCTTCATAGAAACTAGACGAGTATCATGGACTTTGATGACGTCGGCCTTCTTTATGAGAACAAACTTTGGGAAAATTGTATTATTTTTTGTGTCAGTACATCTGCACCCATCAGCATTAAGAGAGGATCATCATCATGGAGTGGTATACCATGACATGAACATCCTCTGCCTTTTCCTCACGCTGAACAGATTATAACAACGTTATTTCCACTACCTATTTTGAACTGATGAAGATGGGACATATCCATACACACAGACACACACACAGACAGCCTGGTGTTGGGCAGTTGAGACAGAATNGATGGGACATATCCATACACACAGACACACACACAGACAGCCTGGTGTTGGGCAGTTGAGACAGAATTCACGATTACCACCTAAAATTAAATCTTAGGAACAACTACCAACTCTTTTCATAACGGAGTGACAGAGGATGTCTGTAGCTGGTAGCAACTTAGCTAGCTTTTAACACTTTTTTGGATTGCAATGTTTGCTCCAACTCAAACGACGACTATTACTGATTATTAGATGTGTCCTCAGTTAAGAAATCATGTCATGTCGGGTTGCTGACTGGCATTTTTGTACAGTGATATATCCATAGACTCGTATGCATACCGTGCACATATTCCTTTTTTTTTTGAGTCTCTATTTTCTACCGAGCCAAAGTACTAGATATGTAACCCCACTACTAGGCAGTCTTATTGAAAACAAAAAGTCACTACTATTCCAGTCCCGTGTATACTCATCGCACTGATCTCTGCAGTATTTGTGTTTGTTTTTGTCTATCAGTATTATTCTGTCAGAGGTTGCGGTAGAAATGTCTGTCATCCACCCCACACAGCTGGAACACAGAAGGACCTGAGAAAAAAACCTTTTTGAGGGTAGAGGATCATCACCAGCTGTATAAAACACTATGAATTGGTCATTATTATTCAGTCAATATGTATTTGGCTAAATAATGCAGGGAAAAGGATGTGGGTTGTTCTCAATGGTATGTTGAGCTATAACACTATGCAAGTTGTAATCTTAATATGTACTGTACACTACAAAAATGATGTCAGAATAAGGCAGATGTAAGATAGTGAGCTTTGTACAGACGGTACACGGAAGACAAAAACAGTATCATGAGCTTCTTCCCATCCATTTGACTCTGAAAAGAACTGTGACAAACACTTTGTCTCCTTGCCTTTTGCTTCTCCTTACCAGGTTTATATTTTGTGAAATAACTGTAGCCTTTAAATTTGACTCGTGTATCATCCATCCATCTGAAAAATAGTTTGTGTTTTGCTGCTGCTTCCTTTTTCAAAAATCACACATGTAATAGATAATTTAACACGCTCCTCATATTTGCCATATGGTCCCAGACTGTGACAGATCAAGGGAAGGAAAACTATCTAATGAATTTTGCATAATTATTTTACCTTCCAAGTGTCTTTTCCCCTCCTCTTTCCTATGATTGTTGCCCTTATGTGTGGGAGAATAGTCTATGTGGGTTTGCTCACTGCATATGTAAGTGGTTAGTAAATGCTCCAGCTTTATCAAATGACACACACAGCTAGTTCCTGGGCACTCAAAGTCTTGTCTCAAAGTACATTTCAGTCATTCTTTGTTCATGCATGGGTAAAGACTTAGAAATACACAGGAAACCGATCCTGCAGAAATGCTTGTGTTTCTGTACAGGATACAGACCAGTGGGCTGGTCCCAATAGAGACCCCATTCATAATGGAAGAACTATTGTAATGAATTTTTTATTTTTATTTTTCCCTTTGTAATTGTTCTGGTTGTAGTTTCTGTTTCTCACACTGCTTTATGCATGAGGTCTTTCATTATCTACTTTTGTTTGACCTGATGTTTACTTGAATTTCATGTGTAAAAATGACCTTGTTACTTGTGTGAGGTACAACAATGTCACGATGAAGGTAACAGATACTGATACTGCTACTACATGTGCAAATGCTTTCCTTGAATAACTACAGAGGTAATATATTTTTGTATTTTAAATTTAAGCAAACACATAACGGCTAACCAAAAAGGAGGAACCATGCATAATGTGTGCCATCCTCATACAAGCCCAGTAGACAGCTTCTAGTTGTTGAAATGATATGAATGACAAAGCAGAGGATGAAGGACGAGGACTTGATGCTGTTTCCTTGGCACCAAGTGAAGCTCTCTTGCCCTGAGTGGATGTCTGTAAGCACAAGAAGGCGAAAGAAGCTACCCTGCATGTTTTTAATCGAAGCAGATTCATATATTGTATTGATCTGTCTGTATATATCATAGATCCTCATCAAATATTCATTTAATTTGTCCTCATTACCATGTTTGATAAGAAACTGCAAAATGCAATTTCATTTATTGTACTGTTTATTAAACATTTCTCTCTATGGAATATTCACTCTTAGTTTGTTTTTTTTATTGTTTTACAGTTGATCAAAAAGTGAATATAATCAATAAGGCACTATTCTATAGTTATATTTGATAATAAAGACTGTAAAAAGCGCTTTTTCATTTCGCCAACCAAAACATATTGTACAGTTTCCTAAACTAGTTGGTTCATGATAATACACTACAATCAGGACTATTTGGCATCCATGTTTATATTATTACAAACTAGTAAACAATGTAAAGTGTAATATTTTCATACAAATGGCAATTTTTTTTGTGAATTTCGCTGCTTTTAATGCTGCAGCAAAGCACGAGAGGTGTTTTATGAAGGTGAGTGCATGCTGGACCTCCTGAGGAGCTTATACAGTTTGCCTTGTGTGTATCTTGAAGCAAACCTCCCCCCTGCAGCCTCCCTGCACACCTCAGAGGACAGATGGGCTAGACACTGAGTCAGCTTCACAAGGCCCACCAGCAGAGCTCCACTGCCTAGCATCAGACTGGGCCACAGTAATGCAAACAGGACCTTCCTCAAAGTGTAATTCCTCCTTAAGATGGCGTCCTGTGGGTACCTTGTCCGGTCAGCGAAACAAGATAAGGCGCTCCTCAGCTGAGTGTCCAAATTGTTCTTCACTGTTAGGACTTCGTGTTCAAGTTCTGCTCCATCCATCTGACATTTGGGAATATAGAAACACTGGGAAAAAAAAAAAAAAANTGGGAAAAAAAAAAAAAAAGATACAGTGACCTGCTTGTTATAGTGTTGCAGATGATTGTGTATTGCAGTCTGTTTAGTACAGCCTCCATAAAGTGATGTTTACTGCACTGACAGCTGCAGAATCTTTCATATAGTGAAGAGGATAACATGCAGCATGAACTCTTTCCTAATGATGTCTGCTGTCTATTGCACTAGGGCTGTTTTTGTCATTCCTAATACACAGGAATGGTACTGTTTGTTTTCTACCCTTCCTGCTAATTACCTATGCCTCTGTTGGTTTGTTTGTTACAGCAGAATAATTTAAAAAAAAAAAAAAAAAAAAAAAATCTGAAGAGATTTTGATTAAACTTGGTGAAAGATGGGACATGGCTCAGGGAAGAAACCATTAAAGTTTGGTGCTGTTCCGGATCCAGAGGTGGATCCAGGAATTTTATATAATTCCTTAACATTGCAAGATATAACATTTAAAATATATATATTTTTGTCATTTTCTTAAAAAAAAAAAAAAAAAAAAAAAAAAAAANAAAAAAAAAAATATATATATATATATATAAAATATATGGACTATCAATAGGTAATTGATAGTTGATAGTTGTAAAATTTATCCAAGATCTTGATAAATTTTTTAAAACAACTTTCATATGACAAGGCATTTAGGTCATATAATTATAGTTCCTTCATTCTCTTTGGCAGCAGGTTGGGACAGTGGTTAGCACTGTTGCATTGCAGCAAGAAGGTCCGTGTTCTCCTTGTGTTTTTGTGAGTTTTCTATGGTACTCTGGTTTCCCCCAACATCTAAAAACTGGTTTGTACTGGGAAAATGCTCTTGCCATTGCCCCTGACCCAGGCACTAGGCTGCTGACCTGGAGTTGGCCTCCAGGCACTGCACTATGGCTGCCCACTGCTCCTAGAGGTAATTTTGTCATGGCTTTTCAGCCTTGGCAGAGGTATACTCTTTAATGTTCTATTTCATTGCAGTTTTTTTTTTTTTTTTTNTTTTTTTTTTTTTTTTTTGTTTTTTTTTTGCCTTCATTTGCTGTCCTCCTAGATGTAAAGGCTAATTGAAAACCAGGATGACACTGAGCCCTGGTGAACAGAATTAAGAGCTACTGCACCATATGGTCTTGTATGTCAGCTGTGGTACATCAAAGTGGAGCCTTGATGTTCAGATCCTGCCAGCTCATTAGGCCCCAAACCCCGCAGAACTGCAGATATTTAGGGCTGGGATTAACTAACGCTGACATAAATCCCTACCTGAGGAGCAAGGAGGACTGACTCCTCATCTAAGTGGAGCGTCATTCTCTGCTTGGAGCCTGTGATGTTAACCGTCACCCTGAGGCATGGCACAGTGCTCACACCTCTGCAGTCCACCCACTCCTCCAGAACATCAGCCTGCAGCAACACACAGCTGGCTTCCTCCTCCCAGTTACTGGAAAACAACAGTCAGGACGTTCAGGGGTGGAAAGGTGCATGTTCATTATTAGATGTGATGGTTTAGCATCGCACTATGAAATATCTGGCTACTGTTGATGCTCAAAGGATGTTCACTTGTTCCCTTGTTACATTTATGGTTGGCTGATCTGGAGAAACATTTCTACGAAGACCCCAGTGTCCAAAAAGATGGTATTTTAAATCATGCACAGAACATATTATCTTGTGTGAACAAGATAATTATCTTGCTCAAGATAATAAAAAATGTTACTTAGGGGCTCTACGTTTCATAAATGTCTAAACTGTGAATCACATTTAGTGTCTGTGAACTGTGCATCACAGAGGTCATTTGCAGGAGTAAAAAACTGTCTGATAAAGTCATACATTTTAAAGGTAAAAATGTATGATAAACTCTCCTCTTTGGTTTATCTCAGTAGTATTGTCTATTTTATTAGATTGTTTATCAGCCATGGAAAGTAACACAGTATATTTACCCAAGTACAGTTTATGCTGCTACATTTCAGAGGAAAAGACAGTACTTTTTATTCCACTCTATTTTTATATTGCAGATTAAATTCAACAGGAGACATACCCATAAAATATTGCTGTTAGGTAAAATGTCACACTTATGGCAGCCTTGTTTTAGTTGTTCCATTCCCAAATTTTCATCTGCTAATTTCTCTGTCTCCCTAAATATTTCAAATTTCTTAAAGTTAATCTAAATAATCTTTAAAATTGGAAATAGAAAGTTTTTTCACACTGTCAGGTGAAAATCTGTGAATCTCCAACTTGCTTTTTTATTATCAATACATTCTACTTTTAATAGAAGAGCACATTTTTATTCTAATACTAATTTTAGTTGAAGTTTGAATGCCGGACTGTGCATCTTTTGATTGTGTTATTACCTTGTCTACTTGAGTAAACAAATTGAGTTCTTCCATCACTGTACATGAAGAGCGTACCTGTTAACGTAGGGTCTGACCATTGTAATGCTGACCACAAAGAACATGAGCACAGAGAAAGCCATCATGGCGAAGCCCAGCAGGATGGCTCTGTCTTCTCCAACACTAGACACGGGCATCTGGGTCCTGGATCTCTCCCCCCCCTGTCCATCTGCACCTCTGCTCCACTCCTGCTCCTGCACTGCCACCGGGTGAAAGAGATCTCTGTCTCTCACATAGGGACGCATACACACATGAATACACATTTGCATACACAGGCACACTTAGTTGGAAATCTGAATGTGAAACTTTGTGAAAGTTTGTGTTTGGCCTCATAATTAACTCCCTATAGTGGTTTAAGAGTTTAGCTGCTAAGCCCGGCTGATCATCCGCTCTTACCGTGTCTGCCGCCTGCGAGCGCCCTGCAGGTTGATGTTAATGGGGATGCTGAAGGACCTCCGGGCAGAAGCTGTGTTCAAGAACATGCCCACTCCAGCTCAGCCTGCCTCAAATATAGCAACTTAATAAGCTCCTCTCTATTTGTAAGTCAAATTTCCTTCTGTTAACAGCATATTCTGGTAATCTCTTATCTCCAACAGGCTCCAGTGCAGCAGGGTGACTGGCTAGATGGACTAGATTGCAGTTTATTCACCAGAGAACACGTCGATGTTTACCAAGATTCAAAGGTGAGTGCAAAACACCTTCCACCCTCATGTCTGTCTGCAGCGTTTCTATAGAAACCGCCACAGGTAAGCCAGGTAGGATGTTAATGGCCTCTCAGAGGACCCTAGATTCAGCTGCACTCAGCATTTTGTCATGGAAAAACGTGAGTGCGTGAATCCCTTCATGATTATGTCCTCTCACAGAAAGAAACATCTCAATGGCAAAGAACAGGTGAGTCATTGTAATTTCTAGAGGAGGAAGAGTGAGAATAGGATACAGAGCCTTACACTGGAAATCATGTTTACACATCTCTCTCTCTCTCTCTCTCTCTCTCTCTCTCTCTCTCTCTCTCTCACTCTCACTGAAGGGATCGTGACCTAAATACATATGCCCTGCACTTCTCACCATGCTGCCAGCCTGAAACACGAACTCTCGGGTTGTCCTGATGTTGTAAATATCATTGGAAGATGCTGGCCAAGAATATGTGTTATTCAAATAATCCATTATTCATAACTTCTCTACGTCGAAACGACTTGTATTATTCATGGCTTGTTGATTATGTGACTCAGAAAAACATATGGAGGTATTAACTTGGTGACAGTTCTGTTTAATATAACAGGCCCAAGGCTGGAACACCACAACCAGACAGCGCTGTCACCTAATTTATTCAGCATTCAACACAATAGGATAAAATTTTCAATGTTTTCCCACAGCCTTTATCACACACTCTAGGGTAAGACTCTATACTCTGATTGCCGGAAAATGTTGTGCATTTTTGTCAGACATATTTCATAATGTATGTGAGTTATTGTATTTTTGTAGTGGAAAATGTGAAACAGCAAAAATTGATATCCCCTAACCTGCAAGGGGGGCTTGGCACATTTTGCTGAGTGTCTTCGTGGGATTGTGTCAGAATAAAATGCTCTTGGTGAAATGGAAAAGAAACACGATTAAAAATGTATGAAGCTCAGTGTACTTTATCTCACCTGGTAACCTGAGACATTGGCTTGACCATGAGACTCGCTGCACAGTGTGGACGCAACACAAGCAGAATTTCATTTTTACACCAAATGCCTAAGGAAGCATACATTTCTGGCCGGATTTCTTGTTTTCCATGCTTTGGGACACTGACTTTTGCAAATTCATCTTTCACTCCCACTGAACTTCTGTCACTATTTCGGAAGTCTGGGAAATTCTAAGATGACACCTTGCAAAGGCGGCAAAATTCCTCCGATTATCTAGGCCTGCAGCAGGATACACTGTGTCTCCTGTTATCCGAATTTACTACTGAGCAACATTTTTGAACAACATGCACAGACAGATGTCAGTGTATAAAAGCCAGAAAGCCAGTCAGCACAATGGATAATCTCCAAAAAAGGAACCTAACCTTTTTTACCATTGGATTGATATTTATGCTGAGCGGGATAGAATACGGTAAGTTCTTTATGACAGCTTTATATGCTTGAAGATGTGGGATAATGTTCTCATTAGGGAAGACTCAAGTAAAAATCTGCCTGGCATTTTGCTCACATCAGAGAGGCTGCAGCATTCACTGATCACACACACACACACCAGCTCCTCGTTAACTGAAATATATTATGCTGTGGGTAAATGAGGCGTGCCTTTTCCTTTTCTCCCTCCCCTTGCTCATTTTCCCCTACTTCTCACTCTCTTTCTTTACATTTTTGCTTTCAGCTGTCATTCTACCTACAATATGGCGGTACCTCCAGATTTTGGAGGCCCCTCCTTACTTCCTGGGTCTGGGTCTGTCAGCTTTCAGCCTGAGTGGGCTGCTGACTGGCCCAATTTTTGGGCTGTGGTCAGACCAGAAAAAAACTACAAAGGCCATCATCTTTTTCTCCAATATTTTTGAGATAGTCGGTAAGTATTCATACTACAGGAGAAATGATAATATGATTGATTCAGATTTAAAAGTTGCTGTAATGATTAGTTGTTTTAGAGGAGGGATGGAAAAAATTTTTTTCATTTTTGTCCTCAGGCAACTTCATATATTTCATCGGATATTCAAAGTGGCTGTTGTTATGCAGTCGGCTCATAGCAGGTGAGATTTGCACGCACGCACGCACACACACACACACATGCACACATTCAGGGAGAAGTAATTAAATCGTGCAGAACAAAGAAAAAGCCTTTATCGCCAGTAAAACTCCTGCAGTGACAATTCTACTACAATACATAAAAATAAACCCTAAAAAGTACCCAAGTATCACAATTGAAAGTACTCATAGTGCAGAACTGTCTTTGTTAGAGAATTAAATAACTCAACAACAAGTAGGATGAAAATTCCCAAAATATGAGATAATGAAACAATAAAAATTGGAATTAAAATTGAATACATGAAATGAAAGGCCTACAAAATTGAGATTTTGTAATGAAATAATAAAACTGAAATGAAATGAAATAATGAATGCAAAAACTCAAGGTATAACATATAGGATGCACAAATTGATAATTGCTTTATCTCCAATTTTGGGGTTTTCATGTTGTCAGAACACTTAATATGTTGTCAAACATGTATTGTCAAACTGTATTGTACTACCAGTATTGATAAAAGCAATATTTCATTAATTTATGTTTTGAGTATTGTGAAATCTGAATCTACAAAATAATTCATAACTAAAACTGTCAAATAAATGTAGTGGAGTAAAAGTATGAAGTCTCACAAAAAGGAGACACTCAAGTAAAGTGCCAGCAAATTTATATTGAAATATATTACTAAATGCACTGAGTTAATTTCCAACTCTGATATAGTTATATAGTCAAACAAAATGTAAGTCAAGTATATTAATATTGTAGAAGTGTATGAGAAGGGTGGTGTTTTCCTGCTCCCTCTCAGGTGTTGGAGCAGGAGCAGGATCCTCCATCTTTGGCTTCCTGACTCGGAGCACTCGTCCAGAGGAGCGTGCTGGGATCTTTGCTGCCATCATGGCTTGTCGACAAGCCGGCCTGCTGATTGGTCAGTTTCTCCTCCTGCATCCTGTCAGACAGATTTGTGTCATTTCACCTTCTTTTGTGCCTGCACTGCCTTTAAGAAATTATTGTCTCACATCCTCTTTCAAATCCAGATTGAATAACCGTTAAATAAATCACTCAGGCTGCTGTCCTCCTCTGAGCTTTGCCTCCTCTCTTTCCAGGGCCGGGTTTCAACCTTTTCCTACGACTGTGTGATTTCAAACTGGGGCCGTTTGTTGTGAACAAGTACACGTCTCCTGGGGTAACTGCATCCACATAATCAGTAATCTGAGGTTCTCTGAAAGCCAGAACACCTCATGAATACAGAAACGGTCAGAAACAGTCGTTCTACATTCTGTACAATATGGCTCGCTCACATGGTTTCTCTTTGTTCTCTTCCAAGTACAATACAAAAGACCTGCAGCGATACTCAGACCCGTAGCAACCTGTATCGATCTATTTCTATTTCTGAATAAAACTCTCTGAAAAAAAAAGCACCTCGAACACGGATGTAGACTAAATGAGATATAACAAAGCTTTTCTATGCCTACTTCCATTTTTCCCACATAATTTGACGCTGCGTGCTTCTATATCTCATTGTGCCAGTGTCTGGATGCTCACAGCCCTCCATCATCTATCAAACTGCTTATCTCCCTTCATACTTTTCTGGCATTTTGTTGTTAAAAACCCACCACCATGACACTTCCTCAGCCAAAAACTTTATCCTCCTGAGAAGCAGGGGGGAAAAATTATCTTCTAGTTTTGGGTTTCTCGTGATTTTTTTTTTTTTTTTTTTTTACACAGTTGGAATAAAAGAAACATCTTACAATTTAGACTTTTTCAAACTGTTACTAACTGTTATAGTTACTGTTATTTTTATTTTTACAGGATGTCCTCTGTAGTGGACAGTGGGACAATTTTAATGTGAAAATTGTCCCTGTTTTAATGTAGTAACTAAATGATCCAAAATCATCTAATTTTCTTTCCTTTGGCATTTATTTTACTTGTTTGTTGATTTGTAGGTATTTGTTGAAAGATGTTATTTCTCTTACTTTATTGCATTTTGACCATTTGACTTCTGAAAATTATAAGGAGCAGTTGAACCATTGAACTTCTTTGCTTTTCTTCTTGAGCAGTTTTTGTTGATTAACAATACAGAACTACTGAAATAATTTGAAAAACTAAACACTTACTTCACCTTTGATTTATCTGTACATGGCACACGTTATTTTCACAAGAATGTCTTGTGGATTTTGTTGTGGGCTCTCTTCTCTTGCGCTGTTATCCAGGTGTAGTTAATCCATTAATTCTTCAGCCAGGCTCAACATGAAGCCTAGAAACTGTTTTGTGTCTTTTGCATGACAGTTTAGGGCTTCAGAAGTTTGCAATTGCCAAGTGAGACACATGTTAGTTCTGGCCCATGCTGGACGCCTTTCATCTTTCTCACCTGTCCGATCACCTAATGAGCGTCCCGCCTCTTCTTCAGAGCTCTGCTAGGTCTTCACAAGGCTAAAAATTATCTTCTGCATTTTCTTTATCTGACAAATCTACATCTTCTTTAGTTATTTTCTGCAAAATCTTTCTTGAATCTGTTCTGTCTCCTGCAGCAAAGTTTAATGTGAATGACATTAAAATCATCCTGGTGTCTCCACTACAGTGGACATTCATAAATGAGTCAGTATTTCAACTCCTAAATAATTAAACTGTTTTCAGACCTCACTATTCAACACCTGACATGTTAATGAACAATGAAATACATTAATATTACAATAACAATCAATCAATAACTAAAAAATATTTTATTTATCCTTTCTCTTTCAACAAAACATGCTTTTTGTGGGGAAAAAAAAAAAAAGCTTTCAGCATCTCACCTCTACACATGGTATCATTGGAAAGCCCAAGATGTTCTCTTTAGGGTACAGCAGGAATTACTATCGTAACTCAAATTAGCAAAAGGAGAGATGCAAAAAGAAAATGTCCACTACAGAGGATGTAAGTTTATGGGCTTGGTCACAGGATTATTCCCTTCCAATTATGATTATGATTGCTTTAAGAGTCAGCAGCAATTTATATTACAATTATGTACAATTCTTTGATTTATTTACCATTTAGTCATAAAAGTCTACGAAAAACAATATTTCAATTCCCTCCTTCACCCTCCCTTTATCTCTAAAGGGAAGAAACATAATAAACATCTAAACAGATGACTAGCCATAAAAATAAATAAATAAAATCCAAAGTATAGCCAAACAAAAAATTAATCAGCATTTTTAGTTTCAAAGTTTCCAAAAATGTCTCTCATAATGCTGATTATACCATTTTTTATTACCGCATGAAAGTCTGTTAGATAATAAGAATAAATATAACATCATATATAAGGTTGGAAACTGCAGTTTCTTGTATGATATGAAGTGATATGAAGTTAATCCAAAATGGTTAGAAAAAACAAAAAGAAAAAGTCCCCCAATAAACACAAAAAAGTATAAAAGGTGGTTTATCAGTTAAAATGCAAATTATGAGTTAATTATCTAACTTTATGTAAACTTGACATGGAAGTCAGTAAAGACTGCCCCTCTCACTTTTATTTTATTTTTTGTGTTTTCAGATCTTCATGTGTCTGTTGTGGACTCTGCTCCAGTTTGTAGTCCTGGCTCTGTACTGGGACCTGCCACCCATCAGCTCCACAGAGGGCGGAGTACTGATGGTGGAGCTGAAAGAGGAGGAGGAAGAGGAGGAGGTGCCTCTGATGAGGCTGGAGGAGGAGCCAGCACACACCTACAGAGCCGTCAACGCCGACCAAATGGAAACCTCCGTATCTGAACCCCAGTCCTTCAGCTCCCCAGAACCTGGGACCTCCACAGTCCTGAACCCCTTCAAAACCTTCAGTGCCAGCAGAGGTGAGGAGCAGCTCTGACTGCTCTGAACAATGAGTGTCAGCTTTCCTCTGCTCTGTTGGCTGCAGGTAGGATGTGTCACAGCCAATGCACATGTTTTCTATCTGCTCTATTGATTTTCTTACACACACACGCACATGCACGCACACACGCACATATGCTACCCTTAAACACAATTTCCACCCGCCACGTCTGTCTCTTTCAGGAATTCTTTGTGACATGCCAGATCAATTCCCTGTGCATTGATTAAGTTTGTGTGTATGTGTCTGTTGTATGTCAGTGTGTGTGCGTGTGTATGTAATGTAAGGTGTCTTATAGGATTAGTGCATAGCAAGATTACATGGGATGCAGGCAGTGAGTGTGTGCTGGTATTGATTAACTTTCTGTGCACTTTTTGTTATTTACTGTATTCTCTCTCTACCTCTTGTGTGTGTGTGTGTGTGTGTGTGTGTGTGTGTGTGTGTGTTTGTGTGTGTGTGTCAGACCTTAGTATTGATTCTCTTACTCTTTGAAGATGTGACAGAGGGATGGATCGCAGACTTCCGTTTCTATTGACTGACGAGCTGTAGTTGACTTGTGGATGAAATAGAGACAGAATTGGTAATGTGGCCAACATTCTTCTTATTGATTCCTTCATGTTTAGAGGAAAATCTACAACACCAGAAACTCTCCAGCAAACCTGGAGGATATGTGCAGCTCCAGCTCACATACAGTATACTGTTAGGTTACTCTGCCTGTGTGTGTGTGTGTGTGTGTGTGTAGTGCTCACTTTCCTGAATTATTGATCTACCCTGACTTTTTGTGCAAGGGTGAGGAGTTTTTGAAACTCAGCCATATCTTCTCCTTTCATGTTTCATGTCAAGGTTTGGGTTCATGGAGCACAAACAACACAAGCAACACCTTCAAAAACTTTTGTTTTTGGAACATACACTGCACACACACTTTCTTACACAATACATTCTTTGAGCCATACAGAATAGAGTGCATGCATGGTGATGGCAAGTCCATGTTGTATGGCATCCTTCAGGCACAAATGCAATTCAAAATGCTCTACTAAAGACATATAAAGTGAAACAGGCAGTTCACGGGTTACGAACGAGTTTCATTCCCATGGCTGTCTTTAAGTCGGATTTGTATATCAGTCAGAACAGTTAAACAGTTAAATTGCTGAGCCACACTGAGGCTTTTGGTGGTCGTGGTGATTTCCATTCCAGTAATATTCGTCTTTGAGCTAGTAAAGTGGCAAAGGAAATAACATTTTCTTTATTGTATGTAATTGCAATGTCCTCACCTGGGATGCCGAATATGGCCATCTCAGGATTGGGCTGAATGTCCAAATTGAATGCCTTATTTAAGGTGTCAAATACTGACTGCCAAAGTTTTCCCAGCTTACAACAGGTCCAAAACATATGAGACAAATCTGCATCAGCGATTTGACAACGACATGCAATGTTTTGATGTGCATCGCAAAGTAGTGCACTGTTCGTTATTACGAACCATTGTATGAAAAGCAATTTCTACCGTGCATTCACTATTACTCTCACTATTACAGCAGCTATGCTAGCCTGGTTCTGCTCCCATCACTAACATAAACCTGCTCCGCACACTGCCACACATGCCTCTCTCTAGCTCACTCGCATACACACACTGCACATAGCTGTCTCTTACAGGAGCTTCTCTACCCTTACAATAGGCTACAAACTCCTTCTGGATCTAGAACATGATCTGGATCACCTCCAAAATGTAATTGCATCTTCCTTTCAAATTGCAACAAAAGGAATTAAGCAAGCTAAACCAAACCAACAAACAAAAGTTCCAGCCTTTCAGGAGAGAGAGAGAGAGAGAGAGAGAGAGAGAGAGAGAGAGAGAGAGAGAGACCTGAGAGGTAGCCTGGCTTATATAAGCTCCCCAACAGGGAGACCAGTTACCTGAAAAGAAGGTGGAGCCAATCAATCAGATCTAGAAAGAGTAGCAGAGGCAACCGCAGACCAAGTGGTATGAAGACCAGATGGCACACATGCAGCATCTGCACACTGCATGTATGTCACATGCATACATACATGCATTACATAAATATTTAGTTTTTAGCAACAAGTGTCATTATAGATCAAGTATGATAATGGTTTTGTTTCTAATATATCAGTCAATGTAGTGTGCATACAGAGATGCATTCATTCATCCATATAATGCACACAGTGTATATACATACATACATACATTTCTGGACATATATACTATATATATACAAAACAGTATATACATGCAGTAGTGTACAAAACTAAATGAGAAATTCAACAGAGAAAAGTAAACTTTATTGAAGAATAGCACAGTGTAAAATCAAATAATTCCTTCAACCATCTGGCACGTACGTACAAATTTAGCAGCAAGCCAAGCACATTATTCCTCTCTCCAAGTACACGAGGGAGTTTTTATTCCAAAGAAAGATGGTATCAAAAACTTGAATTTATTAAAATATATTTTTCTTGTGTTATCATATTTTGGACGTAAGGAAAAAAATACAGTCTGTACTTTTATCTCTTGCAGAGGAAATAGACAGTTTCTTGGAGAGTACGAACATGCTTTGACCTCTGCATTTGGATTTGTCCATGTCTGCCTCTTTTAATCTCAGGATTATGGTCAGATAGTCAAAGTTTGGAGAAAAAAGTTCTTCTCTCTTTAAAACTCTTCATCTCAAGGTAACTAACTTGAGAACTGAAACTTTCAGATAAATTGTGTAGTTTGCTTTGTGATCATCTCTTTCGTTCCTCCAGTCTTCAGTCTCCCTCTCTCTCTCCCTCTCCATAGAGTTCCTGAGAGAGGAGGTGGTTGTTCTCCTCACGGCTCAGTTCATCACTCTCTTCAATCAGACAGCACTGGAGGTGAGAGCAGCTACTGTTGAGATCCATCAGCCAAACTTTCCAAACATTTCACACAATGTCACAGTATTTTACCCTGGGCTTCATAGATACCGCATCAATCTCAGCCTCACCTGAAAAAACCTACTATTACTCTGACAGTATGACCTAATATTGCTCAGTGCACAGAATATGAAGTAACAAGTACACAATAATCTGTCTGTCCCAAAATACATTTACTCAAGTATTGTATTTAAGTGCAGTTTTGATTTTCCTGTACAATACTACAGTATTTTTATTCTGAGAGCCTTCTTACTTATATTTCAGAGGGACATGTTGCAGTTTTTACTGTAGTACCTCCATGTGATGACTGCAGTTAATAGTTTGCAAATTCAGATTTTGCATTTAGCATGAGATAAATATTATTATAACACAATGTCGTCTCTTATCTTCAAAATGGCAATTTTTCCACGAAAATATGAAAAACATCTTGTTTCAGCTTGATTTCACAGTGACATTTTCTAAACAATTTCTTTCTTTCCCTACTTTTTTCTCTTCTTTGTCATTCTTTCTCCTTCCTTCTTTTATATTTTTCTCCTTTCCTTCCTTCTTTCATTTGTGCCTTCCTTTGTTCCTTTGTTCCTTCTTTCATTCTTTTTTCTCTGGCCTTCATTCCTTCATTGCCTTTTTGGCCTTCCTTCCTTCCTAGATCTGAAAGCATGTAATCCTCCATAAGTAATTTTTCACCTAACAGTGAGATAAACCTTTTCCTCTTAAATAATACTTCTAATTTTGACACTTGAACACATTTTAATGTTATTCCTCACTTACTCTTATGCAACTAGAATTTTAAATGTAGGCCTTTTACTTCCAATAGAGTATTTTTTGTAAAAATTTTTATTGTGTTACTTGTACTTCTGGCTGGCTGAACAGTCCCACAGTGCTGACCTGGTTTAAATCATGATTTTAATATTAAAGCAGCATGATCCTTTTGATCTGGACTGAATGACGTCTTTGAAGCTGAGCTTTAAAGGGGCTGGTTTCATCTTTAATAAGAATCTCATTTCCTCCTCCTGACTAAACCACTTGACTAAATACTGACTGACCTTGCGAACATCTTCCTAAAATCCTCAGACCATGGTGACTCCTCTGACGCAGCGATCCTTTGGCTTTGGCGAGCTGGGGAACAGCCTGATGTACAGCCTGTGTGGGGTGGAGGTCATCCTGGGCTTCTTTTTGGTGCGCTGGCTGAGCAGCAAGGTGGCGGACCGTGCCGTGCTGGCTGTAGGCCTGGTCATCTGCTGCACCGCCTGTATCTGGTGCCTCATCTTCCTCACCAAACCCCGAGGTGGGAACCCAAGTGGGACACATGCAAACATACATGCACATACACAAACATGCATCATTTTCGCGGCCAAATCCTTTGCGTATGACCAGTGTGTGTGTTGGTGTAGAGCACAGTGGAGCCGTACACACAGGCTGAATTGAATGTAAATGTAAATGATATAATTCAGACCAACAGGAGATCATTTTACAGGCAAAACGGATCCTGTATGTTTATATTGGTCTCTTGGAGTTTGTCATGTTTATCGCTCTGATTACAAGTGACAGATGCTGGAGTGCCTGAGTACATATAAAAGGATTACAGTAATCTAATAAAGAAAAATGCTATTCGTTAAAACATTAGCTTACATTTGTTTGCTATTTGTTACATTTGCTGAAACAAAAACAAAAGGCAGAAATGGTTTAAAATGAATAATTTTTGTAAACCACAAAGAAAATGCTAGTTGAAGTGATATTTTGAACATCAGCTTACATTCTCGATGTATATTTTACAGTGGAATGCACAATAACATTTTGAGTGGGCACAAATTCACACAAGCATGTGCATGATACAAAGCAGCAGAGAACCGAAATATAGCTGCTGCTGCCAGTTTGGCAGAGGTTTGGGTTTCAAATGGAACTGCAGTATCTGTGGTGGTGCCAACCTGCTTGTGGAAGGAAGTTAAAAAGCAAGAAAAGGGGTCTGGATAACTGAAGTAGAATTTATCTCATTCAATGGCAAGAAATACTTAGTGAATCCTTTGGAAATTTGTGGATTTCTGCATTAATTATTCATCAAACGTGATGTGATCTGCATCCAAGTCATAATAATGGACAAACACATTCTGCCTAAACTAATAAAGCACCAACAGTTGTACTTTTTATGTCTTTGTCAAACATACTGTTCAATCATTCACAATCCAGGCTGGTAAAAATATATGAATTTTGTATTTAATACCTACTCGTACTTCTTTCAGCATTAAAGGACTATACTGGTAATTTTGCATGTTTGAGCCCAGTAAACACTACCAGCATACATTTTACATTACTGCCAACCATTTTTCAAAACATAAAACTGTAATTTAGTTTGTGTGTTATTCTGTGAAATCTACTAATATTTTAAAATCAAATGTTCAGATACACCCACCTCAAAATTCATCATTCTAACACCTACGCACAATTGTAGAAAGCACAGTCCTTTTAATTTCTTGGTAAAAAAGCACTATATTATTCTTTATATGGGACTATATTCTCTGGCAGAGAAATACATTTCTTCCTTGTAGCTCTATGTTGGATCCATTACATTAAGTAACTTCAAAAATAATGATGTTTGGTTCATTGTGATGGATTAGCTATCTCAAGCATGATTCAAGTCTCTACAAGTTGATTTTTATAGCGTAATGGAATGAACTGAAACCAATGGCAGTTTGGAAGGTATGAAAAACAAATCTAAACTTTAACTTTCCAGTAGTATGGTTTTGAAAATAGTTATCAGTAACATTACGTGTACTGTGAGTTGTATTTATTGGTCAAATGAGCAAAATTGCATATATGGTCCTTTCAACCCACCAAATTTTTCCTTTGAGTTAATATTTCTGGGATTTCTTGCATGAACATGTCTTCATGTCATAGCACTTCTGTTGGGTTAAGATCTGGACTCTGACTTGGCCATTCCAAAACTTATATACACATATTTTCTTCTTTTTTAGACCATCCTGTTGTTGATTTGACTGACCACTTCCCCAGCATTCTCCTGTAAAACATCTCGATACAATGCGGGATTCATTTTCTCCTCATTGACTGTAAGGTGTTCAGACCCTGAGGCAGCAAGCAGCCCCAAACCTTGATGTTCCTTCCACCATACTCCACAGCTGTGATTTGCTGTTGGTGTGCAAGCGTGCAGTGCATTTTTCCCTCCAAAAATAGCAACGTGCATTTCTGCCAGAATGTTCAATCTTTGTCTCATCTGTCCACAGAACATTGTGCAGGCAGCCTTGTGGAACATCCAGGGGGTCTTTTTGTAATCTTGACATATACGGCAATGTTTTTTTTTTTTTTTTTTTTTTTTTTTTTGGAGATCTGGTTTCTTCTGTTTGCCCTTCCCTGACCACCATTGTTATCTGGTGTTTTAGTTATGTACTGGACACGTGGACGGAGACTTTAGCAAGTCTTCTGCTGTAACCTTTGGGTTCTTTCTCACCTCCATCATCACTGCATGTTGTGTTTTTGGTGCGATCTTTTCAGCATGTCCAGTCATACTGAGAGTAGCAGCAGTACTTTCTCTGTTTGAAACATTTGAAAAAAAAAAAAAAAATGTCTGATTGAGGATTGATGAACACCCAGGCCTTTAGAAAAATCTCTTCATACTTCATACATCACTATAATTCTTCTGAGGTCCTTTGAAATTCGTTTTGATTGGGCAATGGTTCAGTGGTTTTGGAGAAGTTATTAAACCAGAGATTCACTTACTTTTCAAAATGAGACTGTGAATGTTTAAATGGGTTTTTTTTAAAAGCATTGTTTAGGTAGATTGTGTTTATTATTGTGACTTAAATGAAGGTCAGACCACATTTGATGAGTAATTGATGCAGAAATCCAGATAATCCAAAATGATTTTATTGCCACTGTATTTTGAATCCTTATGGGTACATATCAGCAAAAAAAAAACAAAAAAAAACAAACAAACAAACCAGGATATGTACCAAATATGAATTTTGGGTTTAGGTAGAGACATCACTATTTAAACTTCTATAAATGTAGCAAATCAAGTACTTTAAGTTTCAGTTTGAAACACTTTGAGGCTAAACTTTTCTAAAATTGGCTGAAAGTACTCAGATATATAATACTAATGCATTATTACCTTTCCATCCCTGGCAGGTGGGTACGCATGGGAGCTGACGGCCTTCATCATCGGGGTNCATTATTACCTTTCCATCCCTGGCAGGTGGGTACGCATGGGAGCTGACGGCCTTCATCATCGGGGTTTTTCTGCAGCTGCTGGGGCTTCCCTTCGTTGCCGTGTCTCAAGTGTCTCTCTTCTCCAAAGTCACTGCAGAGAAAACACAAGGTTGGATCATTTTACCACAGCTACATGTGCGATATCCAACAGAGTGCTGCTTAGCAAATATGACACACAGAGACACTTAAACATGCTTTCAAGACATTTTTGAATCTTACCGATGAAAGAAATAACCTGTGTAACCTGTGGTGCCTTACCAAAAGGTTTCAGCCAAGGTATCAGACGCTCAGTGGGGGGCCTGGCCACCATCTTAGGTCCTTTGTGGGCTGGAGGACTAACCAATAATTTATACATAATGCTGGGCATGATGCTTGCTCTTCTCATTATGATCACAGTGAGTACAGCATCTTTAACTGTTTTATTATCTGAAAGATTATAAAATGTGTCTTTTTGATATTGTTCTCTGTATTCCAAATTGTGGCTAAACGGGGCTTTGTTTCTCTTCCTCAACCTGATAAAACAGTAGCTACAGGGAGTACTTGCCAGTAAACTCCTTATCTCAGCATGTCTCTAATGGCCTCTACTTAATACTTGGTATCCTCTATCCTCTAAAGCCATATCATGTTGTACATTTTGCAGGTAATGACGGCGCTGTCCTACGGCCGTCTGACTGAACCCCAGGCAGTGCAGTGTGCCCACAGCTCTGATAGCGGAGGCTAGCAGAAAGACACAGGGATTGCCCTTCACTTCTGGGATAATCAATACAAGCTTGCAGCAGAGAAAAATGTGTGTTTCTGTGGAATAAAAATGTTCAACTCACACACCTCGGAACTCACCACAGAAGTGTTCAGATAAATACAGTGTGGTTTCAAGCTGCAGAGTTGTGCATTTACATTATCTGCTTATCAATATCAGACTATTAATTATATTATACACAAGGGGGCACTATTGCTCTCATATTGAATATGCACCAGCTGTATAATTGAAGATGAAGGCCATTAATTTTAAGCGGATCTATTTATATTCCCAGGTGTTGATAAGGAGATAAAAGAAGTTTTTTTTTTTCATGTGACCCGCATCCAAAACTCATTTCTTGTCTCTTTCCTTAAAAAATGTCTCTGAAAATGAGCAAGTTGACACCATAAGTGCAGGAGTGGAGCTCTCAGCATCCTGAATTCTCCATGTCAGAGTAGCTGATCAAAGAGAATGAAGCATTACAAATATCTCAATATTTATTTGTACAGCGTTGAACCAGAATGATGACTTTTAATTATTAAAACACAAAAGAAAAGCTTCAGTCTATAGCTAAACCATCTTAGTGTTGTTTAAATCTGTTCTTCCATATCTTATGTGTAAATGAATTAAAACCAAATACTGGTTAATTTTCCATTTCTGTCTTTTCGCTGTGTGGAGACTTTAAAGTTTAATTGCCTGTATGCATAATTCAAAAGATGACAAGGTGTGACTGAACCACAGTCAGCTGTTCTAGTGTATATTCTTCTCTTGGATGTGCTGTATGCTGAGGTGAACCCTCAAAGCAACATCAAGGGATTGTAGATTCCCTTTGTAGCAAAGAACGGGTTTTTTTTTTTTTTTTGGCCAATCTTTGTGTTTTTGCATAATTGCAGATAAGGCCTGAGTAACCTTTCCAGATTTCTACACTCAGCATGTGATGTTTGGCTTCTGTCTGAAATGGAAGTTCTAATCTCTTGGACTCAAGGGTGTAATATGAATATAATATATAATATGAATACTTTCATGGCCTGATCAGCGTATTCATGGTACTTGACATTTTAAGGGAGATAACAGAGTGCAGAGAATTAGGTCAAACCTGAAGTTTACTTTTTATTAAGTGTAGCTGACTTTTCACCATGTTTCCTGAACATTAATTTAACCCTCTGAAGGTGCAGATGTCAGTAGCAGCTTGTTTCAGTCTAAAGTTATTTTAGCAGTTATACTTTCATTGAAATCATCTTTCATTTGTCACGTAAAAAAATAAATTGCAATGTAAAAGGTTTTGTTACTAGACAGGATGACAGATTTTGGCCTGTCAAGTTTTTTGACATTTCCAACATTGTAAAACCAGTCATTTGTTGTTCACAGAAAGAATGTGAACAACTCATTTAGAAAAGGATCATCTGACACAATTTGATGAATGTTTTAGAATCTTTTTTCATTTTCCCTGAAATGTTTACAGAATGAATCAAATTTTTTAACCTTTTCTTTTCTAGAATTTATAAAAATCAAGAACCTTATAGAATTACTATATTCCAATTTTCCAATTTTTGATCCCCCCCAATTTTTCAGATAACTTTTTATAGATTTATAATTCTTTCCTTTCAGATTTTTTTTCTTTGAAAATCAAAATGTTTCTAGAAAGAACCAGAATTTGTTTTTTTTTTTTTTTTAAANTTTTTTTTTTTTTTTTTAAACAGTGGAGCTTTTTAGGTGATAAAGGATAAATTCAATGAACAGTAAATTTGCAAAAATGACTTCAGACTCCAGGATTAAGACTTCCTCACAACACATAGAAACAAGTGGACAAAACCTGCCACAAAGTCACATTCTGACCTTTAATAAATCTACATTCTGAAGTAGAAATAGAGCTATTAGAATTGTGCACTGGCAATATAAATATAAAAATCTCCATCTTAGCATATCATTTAGTCTGTTACTGAGTCATGAAAGCCTCATTTTTGACAAAAATCTGCCAGTACAGTGGGATTGTTTCTGTTACTAATCACCTTTATTCAAGAATTTTCTATAAAGCAGTGTTAGGATCCTGAAAGGAGGCAGAATCAGGCAGGCTGCTGTGGTAGAATCGAGATGTCACATCTCACGAGTTGGACTCAGAGCTGACACACTAGAGGCAATAATGGTGAAAACTGTTCACTTGTCAACAGGCAGTCGTGCAGTTATATACAAGATGGCAGGTTGAACAGGCAACAAAACCAAGGGGCAAAGGCAGGAAAACAATTGTCAGATGACAAAAGTGAAAAATCTACAGACTTGCAGGAAACAGCAGAGGCTAGAAGCTCTAGCACAAAGCTACCGAGATGATTTTTTTTTAAAGCAGCACATATCTGAGAGCTGTTTTATACACGTTTAGACGTGAAATGAGGGTTTACTTTCCAAGATGAGGTAAACAAAATGCTACAGTGGACACAAATGTAAGACAGAAATAATTACACAAGATGTTGCCTTCATAAGCATCTGTAAAGGTCTGCAACAGTTAAATCATATTTCACGGCAGAGAAGAAGGATTAGAGCATTTGTTGCAGCTTGGGTGATCGCTGCTATGTCATTCATACTCTGACTAAATGCCACATTTCATAATGTGCATGCTGGAATAGCAAGGAAATTCTGATTTGTGCATTCAGATGACAGTCACATTGGCACATCAGATTTTGGCCATATGATTGTGGCCAAAATTGTATCTGAAAAAATCTGATTCCAGGTGTTTTTAAAAAAATACTGTTTACATGTTCACAGCTCAGGTCCAATATGTGCCACAGTTGGGTCACTTGTGTGGAGTAAATGTTGCCAAAATGGGAAGTGGTTGGTTTATACACAGGGCTGTTTAGGGAATTAGCAGGCGAGTGTTAGACCAGTTGAGAAGTGGGAAACTCAGGGGTGGCAACTAGTGAACAGGTTGAGCATGGCAGCTTTGTGAGACGTAAGAAAACGAAAACGACACTTGGTTCTAGACATTTCGATTGTCACATGATCCATTTTTGGTTGAGTCCTTCAAACTCACTTTTGACTAAACTACAGAGGGTTTACAAGCAAAAGAACTTGCCTTAACTTCCTAAGAACATAAACAGAAACGTTGAGGGCTTGAGTCTTTATTGTAAATACACCCAAAGGAGGCACAGACAGTTATAAAAATTTAAAATACATAAAACAACCATTTGAGGGAAAAATGAGAGAATAACAAAAAAGCATAAGCTGTCTTCTTTAAGGTTTTTGAGGCTAATTAAAATCCACTGATAACTGGTTTTACCCATCTTGAGACTTACTTGTTTGCACCTGGAGTTTAAAAAAATCCAAGTAGCTTTGATCATTACTCAATATTTACTACGAAAGTACACATTTATTGCTGTTATGCAACAAACAATGAAGAAACTACAGTCTAATCTGTTATAATCAAATGATATTTTGGACTGTTGAGACATGCAGACCCCTCATATCCCTCTTAATAAAATATGTCTACGTTTTAAAGCAGTTAAGATACCCGCTGCTGTTTCAGTGCATTTCCCCTTTTTTGCACTAACCAACTTTGAAGGTAAATTGATGCTGTCATCTAACACAGATAAAGGTAATTGGTCGCAAAGAGACAAACAGCATACCATTTGACTGGAGCCAATGTATAACAATTATCTTAGAGAGAAGACGGGTAGAGAGTGGCTCTTCTCTTGCTGATGGTATTAGCTGGACTCAGGATGATTGTTAATGGGTCGAAGATGATAGATGAGTTATAGTCTGGTGAAAAATATGAAGGGAGATGAAATTGGGCCAGTTAAATTCATTCCATAATTCATTTTTTTTGCTGTTATCCATATTTTTTTGTACAGGAAGATGTATCCTTGCGAATCATTTATAGATAGATTTCATTTTGCAGGAATATATTTGTTCAGGATGTAATTTTGTTTCCTTGGTCAGAGCTATCTATTAAAAATCTTTTAAACAGACGTCATTGGTTGGAACTACATTTGCTGGATTCCAGCCAACTTGCTCAGTGATTTACTGTTTCGTCGTTATTGCTGCTGACTTCAGAATCTAACTTCTGGCTGTCATTGCCAGGGTGTGGCCCTAGTACATTTGCCAGTATTGTCTATGTGGGAGAGTTAGAGGTATTGCTTGTCACAGAGGAGGAGACATTTGTGACTAATTATGTGAGAATTATCCTTTATTTTATTCACAGTATTATGTGTGTGAACAGGCGTAATTGGATGAGTTTTGTGTTTACAGCTTATAGCGATATCTGGATGGGTTACTAATGAGCTGACAGGGGACCAAAGCTGAGGAATGAGAAGAGAAACGAGGGGACAGTGTGATTGTGGTTTTATATCGATGGATGCACATCAGCTTTTCATGTCTCTTCCTCCTAAGCGGCTTTAGCTTCAAAAACAGGACTGGCTGGTGGGAGCACAAATGATTTATTACATATGACGCCAATACACCGGGGGGTGTATATACTGTATGTAGAAGCTACAGTTACTCAGGTAGCTCTCGATGTATTTCCTGTCACACACTCAGCTCCCATCACCGTGTGTTTGTATTCTGTGTAGCTGGCAGCCCTCATTGAATCAATTGCCTCCACCCACACCAACCATCCACCCCCATGCTCATATGCCTGCCTCAGTGAAATAAATGCCTTTGGGACATACTAGAACTGAGTTTAAGGCAGCAGCGCTCATTGATTGGAGCTCATTGTATTAGCAATGGAAATATATTCAGATAATTAGTAGACTCTTAAGCATGTACTTTGCTTAGGTGTCGCTTTGTGAAAGGGGAGCAGTTTTTTTCATCTGCGAGGCTTACAGCCAGCAGTAAATTTGCTCGTCAACCACCAGCAAAGTCAAATTATTCAGTTTTTTGCAGCCCTTCAGTGGTAGCATTACTCAGCTACGCTCAAAGTGCCATGAAGTCAAAGTGCAACGGCTTTAAACCACCAACTTATTTCCATGGGTAGATGCAGAAATGTCCAATTTACATCTCACTGGGTTTCCTATTCACCACTGAATGTTGAAACACACAAATGTAAAGGCAAAGTTTAGAGGTGAAAAGTAACTAAGTGTAAGAGTTCAATTTTGAGGTTCTTGTAAATAGAGTATTCCATTTTGTGCTACTTTAAACTAACATTTCAGAGAAAATACTGTATTTGTTTTTACTCCATTACATTTATGTGGTGGATGTAGTTACTAGCTATAGATGGAGACTCATAAACAGTTGATGTTATCAGGTTAAAAACCTTAAAACACACCTGATGAGCTACATCAGGTGTGTTTAACCAATCAGAATCTAGGAATCACCAACACTTCATCTAGTGAGCACACCCAATTTGGTTCATCGTGAGGGTAGAACACAGAGAGATGGAAAGTATACAGTGAGATGGTCACTGCTTAGTATAGAGGAGAATGTGATCCCCACAATAGGACATACAGGTTGTTTTTTTTTAATGAACGGAGCATCTCTGTGTTTGTGTGAAAGACTTTGCATCTTCAAATTAGAGAATCTTTTACTATTTCATTCCACATTTTATTCCAAAACTCTTCAGAAGTGGAGATACAATATTCAACAAGCTGTCAAATTAAAAACTGTGGTGATATGAATTATTAATGCATTACAAACAATAGCAGACATTAATTTATCACCAATCCAACAAACAAGACAGGGACCACTCTTCACAACAAGTACTTTTACTTATACTTGAGAAAATTTAGCTAATAATAATAATAATAATAATAATAACAATAATAATAATACGCATTTATGTTTACTTGCCCATAATACGTATTTACTTGAGGGGAGGCAGAGTGACTTGGTGTTAGCATTGTTGTCTCAATAAATGCTGGAACAGGTTCCAAATCCCCGTGACTCTGTGCAGGATAAATGGGGATAGAGAATGGATGGATGGACGGACTTTTGCTTGTGTTTTCACTGCGTCGTGTNCAGGATAAATGGGGATAGAGAATAGATGGATGGACGGACTTTTGCTTGTGTTTTCACTGCGTCGTGTGGATCTGAGTTCTTCATCCAACGCATCACGCTATACAATGCTTGAAGAGAAATCACCACATCTTCGCATTTCACTGAACCGAATCCCCATTTAAATCTCCTGTGGCAGTAAATGCTTGGTCATGCTTGTTGTCTGACAGTGTTAAGGTCTGGGTTTCACTGCGGACGGACCTGTGGGAGACCAATGATCTCATTAACAGTATGTGTGAAGGATATTATGAAATGATGAGAACTTCATAGGAGGTCAGCCGAGGATCAATATTAAATCCTATCTCATTTATAATCCTGCTGAGCGGAGAGGCTCCACAGGACTTAGCTGCTTAAAGAAGACAGGATTTGACTATTTACTTTAATGCTCATATGCATAAATGTAATAGCTTACAAATGGTCTGAGATGAAATGTTATTATCTGTTTGCAGGCACTTTGGTACTGTTTGATTGTCAACAAATGCACAATGAATACACAGATGGATGATGGAAAAGCTTACAACTTGACCAATGTGCACACACAGACACACACACATTACATTAAAATCATCTCGATCAATTCATCAAATGTTCATTGGCAGGATGACATCAGAAATGTTTAAGGAGATTTTGTTTGCTATTGCCACCCTCTTAGACACATCTTCAGATCAAGGATTAAACTGCTTATTGGAGGATTAACCCTTTCTCTCTCTCGCACACACATATATATACACACACACACATCCCCAAGTTATGCCCCTGAAAACTAATAGCTATAACATTCAATAAGCTTTTATGAGATTGATTTTAAGCCACGGCTGCAATTCCACCATTTATGGCCGATTTATGCAAGCCAGCCACAAAGAAATAGGCAGGAATTTTTCCTCTCACACCTAAATCTAAGAATTTAACCTTGATTCAGTGTGTTCCTGAGCCCAGTTAAGATGTGAGATTTGTTTGAAGTTGTACGTTGAAAGAAAAGCTTGCCAGTTCGGCCTGAAACACTGAAGGGAGACCACAGGGGTCCAGGTTCCCAGAGTCTCCATGTGTAATCCAGTCTAACATGCATGCAAATCTCATCTGTGCCCGCACACAATGGCCTGACTGTGTGGAGGAGAGAAAGAGAGAGAGAGAGAGAGAGAGAGAGAGAGAGAGAGAGAGAGGGAAAGCTGTGTATGCTGTGTGTTGGAGCATATGCCATGGCAGGCCTTCAGAGACAGAGCACAGACAGAGAAAGGTTCACAGACCTCAGTAAGAGTCTTTAAAGGGCTTGATATGTAAACATCTGCATAATTAATCCAATAGTCTCATGTCTGGAGGTCTCTGAGGGGAAAAAACTCTGCATTGCCTGTAGAAAAGAGAGCAATGTAAATTTTTGGTGCTGCTCTGGGTGCAGCTCTTCCTCTGTGTGGTGTAAAAACAAAACTTGGCAACCCAGATCTCTGGGGAAATTAAAATCTTTGTCTTACCAAGCCAATTAAATGAAATACACTTTTTGTACGTGGCTGAAACTGGCCCCCGGAATCTATTTATGACTGTGTTTTGGTTGCCACATCCATGCTTACTTGCAGAGAGAGGTGGAAGTTGGAAATCGGGGATAGAATGAGAGACCAAGACCCGATCACGACTGCAGAGAACTTACTTTCCATCTGTCTCCATCGTATAGATTTATAGGATTAGCCCATACGCTGGTTTAGTCCTCAGCAGAGGCTCGACTCTTTGATGTGAAACATTGGATTGGATCATCACTGGGTCTTTGTGTGTGTGTTTTGTTCCAGCGGATACACTTCTTTTCTTTGGCATCCATTGTGCGCGACGATTTTGGGTATGCATGCCATGCCTCAGACTTACATTTAGATAACTTTATATATGTGTGTGTCTATTCTCTCAAGCTAGCACCTCTGCTCTATTGTGATCCCAGTTGGCAGACCATAGCTCAGCAGGGGGCTTTCACTCCAATTTGCCATCGTTTGTCACCATTTGTTCATCCCAGCAAACAAAATGTTGGCCCTCAGCTTGCTCCTGTCAGCTGCTCTCTATTCTCATGGCTCCATTTACTGCGATCCATTCTTTTCCAGAATCATTGTGCTCGACACGCTGGAAAGGCATACATGTGCTCAAAATAGTTCTAATTACCTCATTTCATCTGACATTAATATTGTAGCAAGTTACTGTTGCATTATTGATGGTGTGTTTGTCTTGCTGTATGAGATGTTAATTAAAAGATAAACTGGAGCTGTGGCTGCATGACAGTTTCTTTATCTGGGAGTTAGTGGGCATCTGGAGTTTTCTCCCTTCCTGTCGCCTTGTCTATTGTTGATTCAGTCAGATGTCTCTTCCAGCCTCGGCAAACAGGCTTTGTATTTGGTGAATATCTCTCACAGCCCTGTAGATTTCAAGGTAATTGCATTATGCAGTTTCTGAGTCTATTCTGCATGGTTTTATGATACTGTAGCTCTACAGATCTCCTTCAGGAGGGGTCGGGTGGGCTCTGCATTACAATGTGGATGAGATGATCCAGGCAGATACCATCTTGTGCATAACAAACATGGCGACCTCCTCTGTGGTTGGATGGCTGATGTTGATTTCCAGCATTCAGCTCATATCGCTTCTTGCATCTTAGCGAGAAACTAAAACAAGTTAAATTGCTCCCTGCGCTATAAAAACACAGGAAGGTCAGGCAGTTAAAGAGCTTTTTTGAGGCTTCCTGGGAGAATAAACCTCTCTGGATTGCTTGCAAATGGACGGGCAATAAACTTTAGGTGACTTTATGGTGTTAACAGCAAAGGAGTGATTCCAGTCAGGGATTTGGTTTCACTCTCCTCCTCCTCCTCTTCCTCCTCCTACGATGTTCTGTGTCATAACGTTTTAGCTGCGAGTTGTGAGATGAAGCGACACATGACCGTACCGTTAGGCTGAGTGGCTGCCTGTTTCTTTGGTCAATGAGGCCACAGTGACAAAATACGTTGGCAAAGGTTTAGACAGAGGCCGCTTGGCACTGAGGCAGAAGCTGTTTCCCTTAGCTCACTGAGGGAAGAACAACAGATGCCGGGTTTTAAAGCCACGCCATTTCTTCATCTGCAGATTTTGTTGTGTCTGAAGTCAGCCCCGAGGCATATCTCATTTTCAGCCCTTGTACCAAATCATATGCATACCTTTATTCACATCTTGAAGCCTCTCATTACGTGAAATGAAGAGTGTCAGATATGGAGGAAGCTATTAAGGAAGAGCAGCGAGCCCAGTGGTCTGTCGTAATTGGAGACACTTTTGCTGAGATGAGCTTTGTAACCAACAGCACAGTAAATACTGACCTTGCTATTTTCATGTTTGTCACCCTGAGGGTGTTTTTAGTTTCCAGTTGTGATTCATAGAAAAATAATTGAGACATAAACTCAGCCTTAGGAATGAAAATGTGTTTCCTTTGCTTATAGAGAACAAACAAGCTGTATGATTTTTAACGCAACCATTAGAAACATGTTATTATTTCTATTATAACCCAACTTTGGTTACTGTTCGTCACTTGGACTCCCAACATAATCACAGTTTGATTTGCCACTGAAGGAGAGGACATTTCATTTTCCTCTTTAATGATTCAGTTAGTGATTTAAGTGGCTGCAATAAAATCAGATAAAAACTCATCCTAAATAAAAAAACAAGCAATAATAACTGATGTTTAAGCTGCTTTTATAGACATTAAAACTTACCCAAGGTAAAAATTCTACTTAAATGATTTCCATGAGAAAATGATCTTGTTATTTTCCTCCCTATGCAGGGAGGTCAGAGGTCAGGGGGTCAGTTTTGCTGAAGATCTTCAGAAGGGCAGATGCTGTCCAGTATACCTGAATGTGGGTCTTCTGTTGAATGTAGTCAGATTAATCAGTGTGGCAGCAATTATTACTGAAATCCATCATCTGTGACCCAGCCTGTAGACATGCTAAAGCTGGATTTTTTTCTTATAGCCAAAGTGATTGCTAGCATGTAAAAAGGTGGTGATGTGAACATTAACTTACATTTTCATGTTTTAATGTGACTGAGGCTTTCTCTGAAGAAATACAGTCAGTGGCAAGTATCCTAACACACTTCTAACTCAAATTAAATTAAAAAAAAAAAAANCAAAAAAAAAAAATCAAATTCTTCGTTTATATTTATATTGTGTAGTATATTTGGAAGTGTATGTTAAACACTGTCATAGCTGCAAAACTTGAGATTTGTTCCGAAATAAATTAATCCTGGAAGTCATAGGTCCTGAACCACCCTGAATTAGTTTCTGATGAGTCTTTTACTTTGTAACATGTTTAGATCACCAGATATATTTGAATTTACCCACCACATACAAGGCTAGAGAGTGTTTAGCCAGCTGTGTGTGTGTGCATGTGTGTATGTGTGTGTGTGAGTGTGTTTCACAGTCGGTGGTTGTTGCCAACTCAGGCCAATCAGAGCAGAGTGGTCTATCAAGAGACAATACCTGAGACTGTTTTCACTCAGTGTGCACAGCAGTGCTGCAGCAAGGGACAATGGATCAATGTGACCATGGACAAATGGACAATGGACAAGTTTTTGCACATTAAAGTATTGCAGAAGTTTCAAAATAGAGCCCTAAATGAAATTACAGATACAGAAATCTATATAATATGCCCTCTTTAACTGAGTTATTGCAGTCTACATTTCATAACCATCCACTTTGTTCTAATCAAATAACTTTTGTCTGGTTATAGAGCTCATCTAATGTTAATGAGTTAAAATGAGCAAAGGATCTGCCAGCATAGTTACAATCAGCACAGAGTTTCATTACTGTATTTAAAAAAACACAATGTGAAGTATCTGCCAACCAAAATAAGCTGATTACGAGTCGGCACCAGAAAAAAACTCCAACAAACTCTTTTCTAATTATATCAAGTAGCACCCTTCACTTAATTTCCATATCTTCATTTAATCACACAGTGATGTTTGACTTAACCTGAACTACAGAGTACCTGAAACGAGACTTCCTGTTTTATATTAAAGCTCTGTACAGAATTCATCCACTGCTTAGCATCATTAATGGAAACCATTTTAAAAAAATTGTTTCAAACAGATGGCAGGTCGCAGCCTTGGAAATGACACACTCTTCATTTGGAGGACATTTTGTCAGCCGCAGATAAAATGTTACTTCAACTCGAGGCTCAACCAACACAAATCAGAAAGCCTTAAAAAGAAGATTAGTCTTTTACAATGCTGTTTCCACTTTCTTACATTATGGACAAAATAAATTAAAAGTATGTTATATGTATGAAATACTGATGTGGTTACATAATGCATCGCATTATCAAAGGATGTGCATTTTTTATTCATAAAGTTTTGTCCTCTAAAAGATGGAATTTTGTCTACAAGGTGTGTTTATGCAACACATAATGGAAAATATGTACTGCATGCAAAATAAGCTGTATTAAAAACTCACCTGTTGTTTTTCACAGTTACAATGTGTCTCAGAATCTGATGCCAGTTCCAAATGTTTCAGGGGAAATGTTGCTGAAGGCAGGAAGAGTCAGGGGTCTTTATGCTTTTTTTNTTTTTTTTTTTTTTTTTTTTTTTTTTTTTTTTTTTTTTTTTGCAATTTTACTTTTCACTGAATTAGTGTTTTCATTTGATACCTTAAAAGCTGCACAGTAAACATTTACTATTGTAAAAATGTTGACATTTGACATTGACAGCCTGTAAATATCAAACAAGGCCTCCCAAATGAACACTGAATTTCCTTTTTTTCAAGATGGCTTTACTTTTTGGTAGTTTTCTCCAGGTATGACATTTTTTAAAATGAATTATGAATGAATTTTTAAGAAAACAGAACC
>VXCM01003010.1:1336-14732 GCA_014773175.1 Lucifuga dentata | reverse complement strand
GTGGGAGAGAGGGGGAGGAAGAGAAAGGGAGAGAGAGAAAGGCAGAGAGAGAGACAGAGAGAGAGAGAGAGAGAGAGAGAAAGCAAAAGGGAGGAAGAAAAGGAAGTGAGAAAGACAGACAGAAAGACAGAGAGAGAGACAGAAAGACAGACACACAGAGAGAGAGACAGAAAGACAGACACAGAGAGAGAGAGAGAGAGAGAGAGAGAGAGAGAGAGAGCGAAGACAGAAAGACAGAGAGAGAGAGACAGAAAGACAGAGGCACACAGAGAGACAGAAAGACAGAGACACACACAGAGAGAGACAGAAAGACAGAGACAGAGAGAGAGACAGAAAGACAGAGACAGAGAGAGAGACAGAAAGACAGAGACACACAGAGAGAGAGACAGAAAGACAGAGACACACAGAGACAGAGTTGTGCTCCATAGTTCTGGCTGATCTGATTCAGACATCGTCACATCATAAACGTAGAAAACCGTCTGAACACCACATAATACTGATCCCATGAACTTTACCCCTAAATGCAGCTTTTCAGCTGTCAGCGGGGTCAGAGGTCATCCATGAATGCCCTTAATACTCTCAGCCTCTTCTCCTTCGTCTCTGAGGCTTCAGCGTCAGTAGTTTTCCAGGAGGAGGAATCAGCACATTTCTCCTCCTCCATCACCTCCAGCAGGCTGCAGCACCACGCCGCTGAGCGTGCGTCCTCGCCGCCCTTTACACACCTACGTTCTGTGGATGTCATGGCCTCAGATCAGCCTCTCCTCCGGGGGCACTTTGAGGACATTGCCCATCTCTAGTCTGGCGCCGGCCAATTCCTGGCAGCTGGGGCTGTATGTGCCCTCCGACTGGCGCTTCTTCCTCGCCGTCACGACGAGGACGAACACAGCCAGGATGGTCAGCAACACGCACAGGGTGGTCAGAGGGATGGTCACCGCCAGCCAGGGGACNCACAGCCAGGATGGTCAGCAACACGCACAGGGTGGTCAGAGGGATGGTCACCGCCAGCCAGGGGACGCGCTCCTTCTGCTCGTCTTTCTGCAGCGGCAGCGGCGGAGGATGACATGCAGACAGTTTTACGTTAAAGGTCAAAGTTCACGGGGTAATTCATAAAATACAACACCAGATTAGTGTGACTGTCGCGGCACCTATTCTGTCTACTGTAGCTGTAAAACACCAGGCAGTGGAGCCTAAAGGTCAGAGAGGCCAGCTCATGACCAAAGGGTTGCCGGTTCAATCCCTGAACTGACAGGAGAAATCAGGGTTAGGAAGGTGAATGAGCAGTACCTGCCCCTCCCTCATTATCACCACTGAGGTGCCCTTCAGCAAGGCACCTAACACCCAGATGCTCCGGCAGAGCTGTTCAGTGGTGCGTACAGGTGTGTGTGTGTGTGTGTGTGTGCATGTTTGTGCAGGGCATTCCTAAAAAAGAGCATTTGATGCTCAGTGAACTAACCCTGAATAAATAAAGGTTAAAATTAATTTTTAAAAATAAGTATTTGGCTGTCAACGGTGACGACAGAGTGTGTGTCTTCTCTGAGCCTCCTGGAAAACTCGTGTCGTCACCACTGATATTGTCTCTTCCATGATGGGTCTCAGAGTCGGGCCTGGTGTTGTGCCGAAAGCTGCATCCCTGCTGAGAATTGCATCCCCACTTGCAGACAATGGATCATACATGTAATCTAAGACCATATTTATTCCTTTGAATAACTTTTATCAAACAGTGATTATGGCACTTCTTACAACAATAATACCTACAGTAAGTCTATTCAGCAGCAGAGATTCAGTCCTCCATTCTTATTTAGTCATTATTTCTGCTGAAAAATGCATCCCCTCCTTTCTGGGTTCTGGGGGCTGAATGCACCAAACTCACCCTGTCTCACAAAAATTAGTTTTTAACATCACTTCATTCCTTCATCTTCCATCCATCCATCCATTATCCTCCGCTTATCCAGGTCCAGGTCGCAGTGGCAGCAGACTAAGCAGATCAGCCCACACTTCGTGTCCCCGTCCAGGCCCTCCAACTCCTGGGGGACTCCGAGGCATTCTGAAGTCAACCAGGAGATATAGTCCCTCCAGCGTGTCCTGGGTCTTCCCCGGGGCCTCTTCCTAGTTGGACGTGCCTGGAAGACCTCCCTAGGGAGACGACCAGGGTCCACCCTTACTAGGTGCCTGAACCACCTCAACTGACTCCTTTCGATGAGGAGGAGCAGCAGCTCTACTCTGAGTCCCTCCTGGATGTCTGAACTTCTCACCCTGTCCCTGAGAGTGAGCCCAGACACCCTACGGAGGAACCTCATTTCCGCCGCTTGTATCCTCATCTTCAGAAAGTTATTTACAGTGGATGTAAATCTCAGCAGAACAGCCACTTGCTGAAAAATGTCTCTCCTCCTTTCTCAGCCTGAGGAGGCTCACATGCACCAAACTCACCTGTCACATCCAAACAGCCCAAACACAAGCTCTGAACTTGATTTCACTCCTTCATCTCCAGAAAGTTAGTTACAGTGAGGATGCAAATCTTGGCAGAACATCGGCATCTTTTTCGGCAGGGATGCAGATTTCAGCACATTTTTCATGCCACAATAAACATGCCAAGAAAACAAGCCTGTCATCTACACTAGGACTAGCTGACACAAACATTCTGATTTACATGATCAAAAGTTTATCAGGACTTTGATGACGGACCCTTGATTATTTATTTCTAAAGGGCAAGTGGTGACAAACATTTTAGGACTGAAGTAGAGCATCTACACTATATTTGGATTGATTTATTTAAATGAAATCACAGCTTTGCTTTGCAAATTTCAGCACAATTTTCAGCAGGGATGCAGATTTTAGCACACCATATACCCTACAGCATCATCACTGCTTCACGGCGTGGTATATCTCTCAGATTTACCGTATATACTCAAGTATAAGCCCAGTTTTTATTACTAAATTTCACAAAGTAAATCAGGGGTCGGCTTATACATGAGAAATTCAGATATGATCCCAGAGAAGGAAATTTCCAGGGTGGAAATACTACCATTACCACTACCCATGAAAAATAGTTTAAATCATACCTTAGAATGAGATATTTCCTGACTAAACATCTTATCAGCACATTTTGTGGCAGCCAGTAAGCTCTGCTGTGATTGGTCAGTTACAGTAATCAGCTGCTGAAATAAATATCATGTTTATGGTGTTAGAGCCATTTCTTGGTTAATTATCAAATGTTTAAAATATTTAATTTTGGGGAAAATGAAATCAAATAAGTTATTATTTTTGAATATTTATATTTTAAGTGATTGATTAGGTGATGATCACTGGCTGCTTCACAGAGGAGGAGGAGTGTATTTACAGACGCTCAGCTGGAGGCTGATCAGTGTTTATGAGGAACATGGCAGCGGTGTAGTTTTTGACCTCACCTCATGTCATGTTAGGTTATTTTGATTTTGAAAATAAATAAGTTATGAAAAGAACAAGAGCACGATGTTATCATTCTGGTGNTTATTTTGATTTTGAAAATAAATAAGTTATGAAAAGAACAAGAGCACGATGTTATCATTCTGGTGTGTGTCGGGAAGAGAAGCTCCATTAAAGCAGTGAAGTTTTAAAACAGCAGCCATGACCGGTACGTGGATTATTTTCAGAAAATCACAGGAATACTATGACAATACCCAGAAAAAAAGGTAATATGCTAAACAAATAAAATGATGGAACAACATCAGGAGGTCGGCTTATATACAAGACCGGCTTATACTCCAGTACATACAGTAGAGTACAGTACATACACACACAGACAAAACTGAACAAAAAAAGCAATGGGAGGAATAAAGGATTCCTTCATGACAATCTTCAGATTATCATGTCACCACAGTCTTTTGTCCAGGCTGCTGAAGTTGCAGGTTTTTCCTCGTGTGTGTGTGTGTGTGTGTGTGCATGTGTGTGTCCCTCAAACTTACTACTAGCTGGCTCATATATGGTAAGACCCGCCCCCCTTCCATGTTTGGCAATAATTACAACCAATTATTAAGAAACTAGGAATCAACTGACCATGACAGTGATGATAAGGGCAAATATCACCATGTTCACCGTGTTCTCTCAGTCATTAAGGCTGTTTCCTGCCTCTGTTGTGTTTGCCTTGTTATAGTATTTCCTTATTAGTTTTGTCAGGAAGCATTTCATAAAACACACTGATCTTGTTTAAATTCTGTTTTACTCCTGTTTGCTGCTATGAGACAGTTTCTTCATTTCATTGTAAAATGAATGAATTCATCCTGTTCTATAATTCAGTGCCTGATGATTTGGAATATAAATGTAAATCTAAAGCAGCAGCAGCTTGGATTTGTGTCAGCGTGACTTACGTTGCTTTCACACAGCGCGCCGCTGAACCCGGCCACACACTCACACTGGAAGTGATTCAGTCTGTCCAGGCAGGTGGCGCCGTGGAGACNCCGGCCACACACTCACACTGGAAGTGATTCAGTCTGTCCAGGCAGGTGGCGCCGTGGAGACACGGGCTGGACTCACACTCATCTATTTCTGTCTCACACCTGAAACACACCAGCAGGGCTTCAACGCAGTGCTGACAGAGCAAACACAAACATACACACACACACACACACACGCAAGCACACACTGACCTTTGGACTTGGACTCGTTTCACACACTTTTTCCTGACCAGTAAATTCAAAATCCAAAATTCAATCAAACTTCAAAATTAAGTAAAATCGTAACAATGTAATGGGAAATACTCATTACAAGTCAAAGTTTTTAATTCAAAATGAAAGTAAACAAGTAGTAGCCATAAAATGTACTCAAGTACTCAAAGTAAAAATACTCGTTAGGAAGACGAGCAGAGTTTGTTTTCACTATTGTCTCAAACCATCTGTCTACTGTCTGTATAGCTAATTGTTTGGCTTTTGGATCAATTAAAGAAAGAAAGAAAGAAAGAAAGAAAGAAAGAAAACTTGACACTCAGCAGCAGTGCATTGTGGGTANAAAGAAAGAAAGAAAGAAAGAAAGAAAGAAAGAAAACTTGACACTCAGCAGCAGTGCATTGTGGGTAATGTGGAGCGTATGGAGCTGTTCTCACCTGGCACCTGTGTATCCTGGCTTACAGGTGCAGTTGCCCCCCGTGGCCCCCCCGATGCAAACCCCACCGTTCAGACAGGCTGTGGTTTCATCACATGCTACTGGAGGATAACGCCACCTAGTGGACATAGGAAGCATGAAGCTTACGAGCTAACGGTGACTCTATGACGTTAGCCTGTTTGTTACCTCAGCCAATGTTTGTACACTGTCAGTTTGACTGTAGGATGTCTCCATTTTAGCTTTAGGTTTTAATAGTGTAAACAGCGCCACCATGTGGCCATTCAGGAAGCACTTTATGTTTGGGTTGATAATTCCTGAACCACAAGGAAAAGAAGCAAAATTATTTTTTTCTTAGAGCGTTTTGAGATCTGTGCAATGTTAGATTTACATCTTGATTCAGTTTCACACAGAAAAACATCCAACTGATATATTTATATATCAGCAAAAGCCGCGTGAGAACGCTCACTCTAAATACTGGTCAAACGTTTCTGAGGCCAGGAGAAGAAAATCAAAACAGAAAAAAATGTTCCGTGCTGGGAAATCTAAATAACATGGAAAGATGAATGTGGATCCTTTCCTAGTCAGAGCATCATTTGATCCATGAAGAAGAAAACTATGACAGCAGAAGCTGAATCTGACTTCAAGACAACGTGTGGAAAACCACATGTTGCTTCACATGATGTGAAGAAAACGTGCTGCCTTCACATGCTGAACAGGAGAATGGAGCAACATGCTGACAACATACAAGCACACGCTAACCTGAACACATGTTCATCTGAGCACGTGTTAGCTAAGATCGATAGATAGATACAGTAGATGACCTTCTTAAAATGTCCGTTTGATTTGCTAAGCAAAAATATTGTTTACTTAACATTAAAAAGTGCAGGTCATGTTCAGACCACCTCCAAACATCAAAACAGTCTTGGTCCAGTTGTTTTGGTCCACAAAATAACAGGAAAACTAAACTACGATTTTAAGTTTTGGAAATTGGTTGTCAGTAACGTAACATGTATGTGGGCTGTATATATATTGGGCTCAAGATTGTAGATTTGCAAGATTGTAGAAGGCACAGTCATTTTAATTGCTCATTAAAAGCCGTCTTCTCCTGGGACTATATTTCTTGGCGGAGAAATACATCATTTTCCATGCAGCTCCATGTTGGATCAGTTAAATAAAGTTACTTTGACAAAAAAAAAAAAAAAAAANAAAAAAAAAAAAAAAAAAAACTAATATATATGTTGTTTTCTGTGATGGATTATGTATCTCAAGTATGTTTCAAGTATCAACAAGTTGATTTTAATAGTGTATTGGAATGAACTGAACCCAATGGAGGTCTGGAAAGTAGGAAAAGCAACTCTAAAATTTACTGCTAAAGTCATATGTTTTGAGAAATAGTTGTCAGTAATATAACTTGTATACAGATTGTATATATTGGGCTCAAACATGCACAATGGCCGGTATGGTCCTTTAAAGATTGTTTTAAAGATTGTTCAGCCTTCTGCAGTTTATCAGGTTGACCTTCAGGCCGCTGGCTACCTCTAACATGATAGATATGATATCATCTGATCATATTTATTGTATGATTGATTGCTACCATGCTGATGGGTAATGCAGAAATAAAGCTGAACAAATTACTAGAGTAAATCAGAATTTTTAACTTAATTTTTACCAACAAAATGACTACATATTTGTTTTATTGCTGGCCTGAAAGCTGCAAGTCTTCTGTGACCACGCCCACCAGTGATGTCACAAACCCTGAAAACACAGCAACCCTCAAAGTCTCTCTGGATATGAGCATCAGCTAAATCCCAAACAAGTAAAAAATGTGCTTTAAGGATACGCAGAAAGAGAAGTGTGAATCTGACGTGTTGGCGTGTACTCACTGGCAGCGCTTGCCGACGTATCCGGTGAGACATGAACACGTGTGGGTTGCTGTCGTTTCCACACAGGTTCCTCCATTCACGCAGCTGAACTTCAGGCAGTTATCCACCTCCTCCTGGCAGTTTTTCCCAGTGTATCCAGGCTCACAGTCACACTGGTAGTCAGCCAGCAGGTTAGCACATGAACCGTAGACACAAGGGTCTGAAAGACACTCGTTTATGTCCGTCTGGCACACTTCCCCCTCCCATCCTGGACTGCAGCTACAGTTAAACTCATTAAACTGGTCTTGACACACTCCGTTGTTGTGGCAGGGCTGCGACTCACAAACTGGAGCACCGTGGCACCCAATATTTGGCTCATGTCCACCCAGTCTGGAGAAGCGGGACGTCTGAGGAGGGTCTGGTACACGTATGAACGGTAGGTAGATGCCGCCCACCCTCACCTCCGCTAAACATCCGGTGAAGTTCTCAGCCAGCCAGACGTTGGTGTCGTTGAGGAAGTTGAGGTTGCTGCCAATGCCCAGGCTGCTGCCCGCCCTCTGCCCATCCACAGTGAGGCGCCAGCGAGACGCCGACTCCGTGGGGTTGGCCATGGCCAGCTGGACGTGGTGCCACGCCCCATCAGAAATGGTCATCTCGCTGGTAAAGGCCAGAAGCTCCGCGCTCGCCCCACTGCGAACTTTGACCAGCAGGGTGGAGTTGAGCAAACCCAGACAGAAGACCTCGCCTCTGCTGCTGGCCCTCAGCAAGACGCCGCTCTCGTCCCGCGTTCGTACATGCATGGTGACGCTGGCGACAGGGCTCAGCAGGGAGCCGTTGGCCACATAATGGAGAGCGTTGTCCTGAAATGTTGCTTCAGTCAAACCTATCAGAGGACATAAAGTCAACAGAGTGGTCACAATAGTGTAAAGCCAAACATCTCAGACTTCCAAACACGTTCAAATCCAGCACTGCTATCTTCTCCTGGGACGATAATATTCAGGGACGGACTTTACTATAAGGCAAGATAAGCATTTGCCAGGGGCCCCTGGCTAAGAGGCCCCCAATAGCTATAAATATAAAAGTATGTTTTGATGTAACAGATATAAATCACCCTTTTATTGTAATGTATACTGTTAATTCTATACTTAGACTGGGCCCAAAACTGAAGAATTTTTCCTGATGAATGAGACGATTGTCACAGGAAACGCAGATTTTCAACTCTTATGTATATAAATTTAGCTCAAATTTATCCTGTAATCCTGTAATGTGAAACACCATCAAAGAACATTAATAAATCACATTTAGTTGTTCTTTACCATTAGTAACTTCCTGCATTTTTTTTTTATTTTGATCACATATTTAAAGGACCATACCGTCTATTTTGTAAGTTTGAGTCTAATATATTCACTTTTCATACATGTTACATTACTGACAATCATTTCCCAAAGGATAAAACTGTATTTCAGCTTTCCTGGGATTTTGCAAAATCTCTTAATCTTTCAAAATCAAATATTCAAGTGATACACCCACCTTAAAAATCCATGTTTCTCCTGCTAATAGTTACACAGCCTTATGAAGTCACGGTCCTTTAAATTTTTCCATAAACGCAGGTCTTCTTTTGGGACTATATTCCCCGGTGGAGGCATACATTCACTCCACGCTTTTTATTGAGCTTAAACACTAAAATTACATAACTTCTAAAAAAACCTGAATACACGTCTTGTTGGTGATGATGGATTACCTATCCCAAGAATGTTTCAGGTATCAACAAGTTGATTTTAATAGCGTACCAGAATGAACTGAAACCAATGGCGGGCTGGAAGGTAGGAAAAACATTTTTAATTCACCGTTCCAGTATTATGCTTTGGGAAATGATTCTCAGTAATGTTACATGTATGAAAACTGAATATATTAGGCTCAAACATGCAAAATGAGTGGTATGGTCCNATGTTACATGTATGAAAACTGAATATATTAGGCTCAAACATGCAAAATGAGTGGTATGGTCCTTTAACTTTTATTTAAGTAGTAAGACAGGCCAATACCTGGGTGTGCCTTGGGCCCCCAAATTATCAAGTCTGCCCCTGACTATATTCCTTAGCTGAGACATACATTGTCTTCCATGCAGCTCCATGTTGGGTCGTATTAATAAAGTTAGTTTGACAAAAAAACTAATAGACATCATGTTTTCTGTTATGGATTATGTATCTCAAGTGTGTTTCAAGTCTATACAGCTTGATTTTTACAGCGGACTGGAATAAACTGAAACCAATGGCAGTCTGGAAGGTAGGAAAAACAATTCTGAAATTTAGTCGTATATTTGGGAAAACAGTAACATGTATGCAGATTGTATTATATTGGACTCCAACATGCACAATTGACGGTATGGTCCTTTAAGCGCTAGACTAATTAATTTGACCTGACCTGACTGAAACTCACGGCTAAAGATGTACTCACACTCGTATCCGTCCTGCAGGTCCACACACTGCACTCCACCAGAACACGGGCTGTCCACACACCACAGGCGTGTCTCACAGAGCCGGCCTGCAAAGTTAAAGGGGCAGTCGCACCTGAAGTCATTCCAGGTGATCAGGCATTGTCCGCCATTCAAACAGGGATGATCCTGGAAAGACACACATGCACACACACACACGCACAAGCATGGACGGATTAGGTGATCGCTCGTAAAATCTCTCACCTGATGTGACCACACAGGTAAAAGCTGCAGAGAGGATTAGGTGTTCGTCCACAGGTCAAAGCCATTCACAACCAGAGCAAGCAGTACCTTTATATGCATCTTAAAAATGTGATTATACTCCAATTAAGGCAATAAATACTTTTTTTTTTTTCAAATGTCACGTGTAGGAAAATATGAACACTGTGCTGAATCTGCTAAACGTCTTTCAGACATCTGCTCCTTGACCTAAATTCTTTATGTTCTACCTGTAGAAAAGCATCGACTTGCTGTGCAACCAGCTCTGACTGCGTGAGACAAACCATATATTCATACATTCTGTTACTTTCATCATAAGACAACCTTTAGTCAGTCCTGACCAGCTGTTCCCTTCTTGCTGTGTCTCTATAAAGCCAACATGTTACTTCTGTACTTTTGAGATTCTCTTGCATGACGTGCTGTAAGGACAGTCTCTCGGTGCATCGTAAGATCTTATAAACTTCAACCTAAGACAAGACTCTGACTCCTCTTTGACTGGATTTACACGACAAATCTTGATGTGCAATTCTGATCTTTTGCTTATATCTGATTTTTTGTTCAGTGTATTTACATTTTCTTTTTTAAGTGGCTCATATCTGATAACTGTATTTACACGCTTTGACCTTTGACCTGTAGCAGCAGGATGCAGCTACGCATGCACATTTCTGAGACAGATACAAACAAAACGCTTCAACGGACTAAAATGAAGAAGTATTTAAAACCTGATCAGCAAGTTAAAACTTTCATGCAGAGAGAAACATCTGATATGTTGTGTGAGCATTTATCTCTCCATCAGGACACGTATGTTCATCTGTTAATCACGGAGGAGAAGCGGGTGGAGTTGGAGTTTTGCTGCTGTAACAGCAGCCTGTTATCACACACTAACACGTCTATTTGACATAAATACACGTCAGTGTGTCTGATATATATAGTATGTCCTCCATTTCTGTTTACAGACAGCGTCATCATATTGATTCTGACATCATCATATGCAGATAAAGCAGAACGTTACGTAGGAGTCGGAATGGGAAGGAAATTCTGAGACAATTCTGAAATTCTGAAATTCTGAGGAAATTCAGCAGCATTGGTGGATATCTGATACATATCCAACTTATTTCCACATATGCAAGAGGCCCAAAACGGATCTGAGAATATCTGATTCCATGTGACTTTTTAACATTTACATCTTCAGGAAGCGTGTCTGATACGTGTCACATGTGAGCAAAAGATTAGAATCAGGTCGGATGTTCATGTAAATGCCATCATTAAGACTGAAATCAGAGTAAATCAGAGTAAGCTTACTACTAGTAACAGACCTATATTCTGTGACTGTAAATTAATTTATTTAGTCCTATAAATGTTTTATCAGAGTAAGACACCTCCACATGCATATCCTCATCTGGTGGACTTTCCTCAGCTAACCGTGGAATCCTTTTAATTCCATCCATGTGTATGTGTTACTTGCATTACTGCTTTAGTGCAGATAAATAACTGGAGTATGTGTGCGTGCATGTAAGCATACTGATTAGCCACTACTAAACTCTAAAACAATCAGCGGCTTCACTGTTATATGCTGTGTCAGGAATGGAGAGTAAAATATATCACGTATCAAAAGTAAAAGTACTCACAGTGTAAGAGTTTAGTTTTGGTGTTGGGTAAAAATGCTTTATCTTAAGTTTTTGGGATTTAAAAAAAAAAAATCAGTTGAAGGAAAGAAAAAACGAGACAAAGAAGGAAAGAAAGGTCTTATCCACATGAAGTAAATTCTGTTTTTGGTGTAATGTAAAAAGTAACTACAGCCACCAGGAGCAAAAAATTAACAGTTCCTTCTGAAACTGACAAACTGAAATTTAGAGAGGTACAATATTTTGTTTCTCTTGGCCCTTTTATTAATATTATGAATAACGCAGTGATGCATGCTAATCAATACTACACAGCCTAAGAGAAGCTGTAACTTTAATCCATTTTATCACTGGATTCTTCCAAATTAAACAGTCCCTCCAGGATTCCATGATTCTGTGATCGCATAATTCAATGCAAAATCAACCAATCAGTGCATATTTTGTGAAAGCTCGCAATTTTGACCAAGCCCTACACTTTTAATGCATAAAAGGGTCCAATCAAAAGCGGGTTCGTAATTTTGAGCAATTACTGCACTGTTACAGTGGAAAATGGCCCGATCCAGCCACACGTCAGCAAACAGTCTCATAATGAACCCAAAATAGTTTTATTTCATTATCTCTGACCCAGTCAGAAAATGTCCGCTAGCCATGATGCTAATTTTCGTGATGTTCAACTCCATTGGCTTATGCTAAAAATGTTAGCGATCTAAAATCCCACTAGCTGCAACACTAATTATCACCATGTAAAATTCCATTTGATTATGCTAAAGTAAGAAAAAGAAAAAGAGTTGTTTGTTTGGGAAAATAAACTAAATTGAGCACTTTAAATGTTTCTAATTGTTTTATATTATGCATTCTGCTTAAAATCATCCTAAAACTGAGCACATATGACTTTTTATTGCTTTATATGAAAAAAAAAAACATTGTAAAATGTATCGCAGAATTTCAGAAAAGCTGNAAAAAAAAAAAAAAAAAAATGCATTTTTGGCCACAGAAATCAAAAAATAAATAAATAAATAAATAAATAAATAAAATAAATAAATAAATAAAATAAAAAATGCAAAATCCTGAAGAGACTGATTAATGAATGACTGCATGATTTTTTTTCATTCCACCTTTTTGGCTGCTCTTTACCCTGCATGTGTCATCACTTTGGCATCCTTGTAGTACTTCCTCCTCTGTGCTTGACGGGTAAAACTCCACGTCGTCTGGAGGATTTCCCACGATCAGATGCTTGTGGTCGAGCCGAATGTCCTGCAGGCAGCCCTTGAAATGTCCCCCCCAAGGGTTCATGTTTTTGCCCCCAGGGAGCCCTCCAACATAAGCCACGTCCCCTGCTTCCACGCTCACGTTCCCTAAGGAGCGATGGTTCCCTGCCTTGAGGAATACGGCATGGCCATAGTTCATCTTCACGGTCACCATGTTCCTGTGGCCGTCAATGAGAAACTTGGCTTCTGTCAGCAGGGTGGTGTGGGGGCTGTAGAGAGCGACGGTGCCTTCCTTCAGGTAGACTGTCAGGTAAGGCTTCTCCTCTCGACGGAGCTGCAGGAGCAGACCGTTGTGTTTGAGGGAGCGCATTAAGAAGGAAATGGTGAAGTTTTCTCCGTGAGTTTCCAGGATGCTAAAGGTGCTGAAGCTGGTGGTGTTTTCATGACCAAAAGTCCAGGATGGAAACTCTGACAAACAGGAAGTACAGTTTTATCAGTAACATGACCCTAAGCAGCTTATCCCAGTTTATATCCCAGTTTATTAGTTTATGCCCAATTACAGATCAGTTAAAGGACTGATGGCCAAATATCGTATTAGTCAGTCTTAATGTTTTCTGATGCTTTGAAAGCTTTTCAAGATTGTTCGTAAGAATAGCAGGAAAACAGGTTGATATGATCAGCTGATAAATTCACAGAATTAGAATCTGACATATTTTAGGAAAACTTTAAAGGACCATAGGACATAATTTGCATGTTTGAGTCTAATATATTCAATTTTCATACATGTTACATTACTGACCATCATTTCCCAAAGGATAAAACTGTATTTCAGCTTTCCTGATATTTTGCAAAATCTCTTAATCTTTCAAAATCAAATATTCAAGTGATACACCCACCTTAAAAATCCATGTTTCTCCT
>VXCM01003009.1:0-77443 GCA_014773175.1 Lucifuga dentata | reverse complement strand
TGGTGACCCCTGAAGGGAAAGCCGAAAGGAAAAGAAGAAGAAGAAGAAGAAGAAGAAGAAGAAGAAAACCTAAAACTTTTCTGAAAACAGTGGACATTAGTCACAGCTTCTGCAAATGAAGCTGGGTGGCAACAAATAGAGCGTGGAGCTGTAAATAACATTTTGAATGTGGTTTCTCAATCCTTTATTCAAAAAACGTATGTCTGGGCTTTTTACATAGACGTGTAGCCTGTGGGTGTAGAGTACATGGCAATATGATGGATTGTTTTTCCTTGTTTGAGATCTGAAGGTTCATTGTGTTTTTTTTGTAGAAAAGAGGAAAACACAATGTGCAGATTGGCACCAGAATGAGTTAATTACATTAGTAATTGGCTTAAAAACTCAAAAAAAAAGTGGATTTGGTGTTAAGTTGCTCTTTAATGTTGGTGCACAACCTACTCGCAGAATTACTGCAGCAATTATAAACAGATTGAAGTTGATGTGAGAATGAATCATGCATTATTGTTGCAGATAAGGCTCCAGATCTCTGCATTAACAGCTGGGTTAACTGGGAGGCCACCAGTCCAGAATCAACCTTGACGTATCTGAGCTGGAGCATAACCAGGAAGTGTCAGGTATATTAGGAACAGATTGATCTTTGCCATCTCTAGTTTTCACCATTACTCATTGAGGGGTTAGTCAAATTCCTTAATTGCTAATATAATGAAGGTTAAGATAAAGTGAATTGGTGGATTCTTGCAGGGTGTTGATGCAGAAATCATATTTAACTTCTTTAGTTTTATTCAATCTATATTTCTAGAATCTCTTTGAGGCTTAAATTGAATCATTGTGTTGGTGTGTTTATTCACATTATTTGATAAATTGTATTGACCTGCTCAAACCGATGTGAACAGGAAGAAAGTTTTTAATCAATTTTCCTTCCATTAAAACTGGTCAAAAGTTAGAGAATTTTTTTTTTAATTAACTGCTTTACACCTTGAATACTGAAGGTCAAGGTTGTGGTATAATCATGCTGGCAGTTTTTATTTGTGCCTGTGGAGAGGTGGCGATGTTTAATCTTATTTGAGATTTAAGAACGTCTCATTTGAGGTTAGTGGTGTTTACAATCTGAAAGCCTGAGGGTGGCCAGTCTTAATCCTGTTCTAAGAGCACCACAGAGCAGTTTGTTAGGGGTGGAAAGTGTCTCAAAATCAGATTAGACTAGTACAAGGACAGAGAGTTTGACATCTGATAGCCAGCCATTACCACTGAACTAAAAGCCTCAAAGAAGATCATGTCATTTTAAACTATTTATTCATTTCTGTTCTGACTTATCTGGGATGAAAACAAGAGATCATAAATCATCAAATCACACGATGAAGGATAGAAAGTAGCTTTTTTTTTTTTGATTGATAACTTATCGTTGTTATATTCCGCAGTTCTCAGATGTTCTCACACAAAACGATGCTCCGCTCCATCTTTGTACATCAGCACATACATCATCTGTGCTTGGAAGGTCAACCATAAAACGTGTCATTTGAACTTTTGGATGCAGCAGCCCAGCGGAAAGTTTAGAAGTTGAGGCAGAGCAGATTGCTTTCAGAAAAATAATGTCTTCCAGAGCACAAAGCCATTTTTCCTGTAATGATGTTTACCAGCTTTTGGGTGGGTATTTATCTTACTCATTCACTGTTTATCCAGACTGATGCAAGACTGAGTTAATTATTTTGTTTGGATTTGGATTCATCTTTAGTCATCTGATGGTTAAGATGCAATGGTATAACTACAAAAAAACAGAGTAGCTGTGAAACCTCTAACACACACAGATCCTGCAACACTGTGCAGAATTAGAGGTCGTCCTGTGTTCTTGCAATTAAATCCTTGAGATGTTTAATTACCTGCTCTTACATGCAAGGTTTGATATGATCCATTGGATATGTGTTATGTAACTACCATGTATGTACCATTGCAAGGTTTTCCACTTAGATTTTTAAGGACCTCAGCACTCTGTGGATTCTGTTACTTAAACAATGCTAAAGCAATGTCCAGTAAGTGGGACCCTTTCAAAACCCAAGGCTTCCCCCTCCCCCCGACCCCTCCATTGGGATGCTGGTGTTTATTGCCTGGAGAGGCTGAAAATTAATTGGCTCCTTGATGTTCCTCTGTCAGAGCCGCGGCCTCCCTTCATTGCACCGTCACTTTAAGTCGAAGTGTATTAATGGACTGTGTGGGCCATTGATTCCTAATTCCTCTCGATGTCGACGTCGGGGATAAATATTGCGTGGCACGGTCATCTTCAGGCTTATTGTAATCAGCATTGTTATCGATCGGCTGCTCAGACCTCCAGAAGTAATCTATTTTAAATACACTTTCAGTCAGGGAGGGGCGCCCTGCCCTGTCCCAGCACATTGTCTTCATATTGGCAGGTTCCTGGGTGTTTACTGAGAACTAGGAAAGCCACACAGGAGCTACTTAGGATGACTTAAGTAGAAAAAGGGATGGGGGGATGAGGAAGAGGAAGAGGAGGAAGTGCACGTCCATCCCACGCTTAAAAAAGTGTGAGATGGCAGATTGACGGATTATAAGAGAGTCACCAGCTTTTGTTCACGTGTGTTTGAAATACATCTTTGCTTTTGCATGTATGTGTGAGTGTGTGCACTTGTGTGTGNAAAAGGGATGGGGGGATGAGGAAGAGGAAGAGGAGGAAGTGCACGACCATCCCACGCTTAAAAAAGTGTGAGATGGCAGATTGACGGATTATAAGAGAGTCACCAGCTTTCGTTCACGTGTGTTTGAAATACATCTTTGCTTTTGCATGTATGTGTGAGTGTGTGCACTTGTGTGTGNCGTTCACGTGTGTTTGAAATACATCTTTGCTTTTGCATGTATGTGTGAGTGTGTGCACTTGTGTGTGTGTGTGTCTGTCTGTGTGGCCGCCGGATGATGGATGAGGGTTCAGCCAGCGGCGAGCCAGACGTCTGCTCTATGGATTTATCCTCACATTGGTCTGGGAGGCGGCACCGGGCGGCTCGCCACAACGAGCATTTCAACGCAATCTGCCTCTCTCAGCCTTTTGTGCGAGACACCTCCATGTGTGCACACGTTTTTTCAGCTCGCCTCGTATTTCAAACGATGATTCTCTCGCACCAGTGGAGGCGTGGGCCTTGGTTGAAATTTTTCATTGTCTGCTGAGTACAATGACTGCCTCCCTCCTCACAAAGGTGTTTTTATTGATCTGCCTCCAAAGTGGCATCCACTTGTTTAACATCCAGTCTAATGCACTTGAATTGGTGCAGCCTTGCTTGTCTACCAGCTTGTCTGGGTTCTGTTCAGCTGTGAAGAGACATGGAAGAGACAGAGGAGTGTGTGCGTCGCCATGTATGTGTCTGTGTCAAAACGCTTGTATGCTGCAAATGGGTTTTTGTGCGACTGTCAAGAGTCCCTGCTACATGTACACATACACACAGCCTATCAAGCAACAAATTAAAGCTGCGGAACAAAGTTGTCTTCTCTCAAGGCTTTGTTGTTTTGCCCATCGCATCTTCGTAATCTTTACAAATTGGAAGGGCGTCATTCTTCTCCGTCTTGCCAAGCCATCTTGAAAATAGGCCCAATTACTGAGGACAAGTCGGCGACCTGTCAGAGACGCAATCTCGCTTATGGTTGAACAAGATTACACATGAGTTCATGCTACAAGAAGCTCTGAGACACATTTCAGATGATATCTGTTCTGTCTCAGTTTGACTTCATTTCTGCTGATTATACAGTAACTTCTATACATAAGTTTAACCGCTCATGAAAAGCGAGGGACAAACATTGGTGGTAATTTCATAATAAACCATAGTTGCTACACAGCATCATGCTAAATTAGCCAGATGACAGATGAAGCTCATTCATAAAGCTTGTCTATGCTAATCAGTGCAACGGTATGATGCAGTTTACTCTCATCGACCTTAAATCAGGTGCTGTTTCATGAAGCCCCTATAGAATCCTGCATGATAACATAAATACTACACAACAGTTAGCGATGTGTCGGTGGTATTTTGTGACGTTGCAGTAGCGAGTGAGCATAGAATGTTCCAAATGCTCTGAATTTTGAGGTTTAAACGTGTTAAGGTAAATATTTGTGGTCTTTATGTCGATCTAATGTCAGATTACTGCATCGTGGAAACTGTGAGGATGAGAAAAGTTGAAGAATGTACTTTGAAATCTCACCTGACTTTCTCTTTTTTTAACTTCCTGTCATCTGTGTCTCTGAGTCGTACATATGAGCTGCGATAATGAAGAAAGATTGTATTTAAATGTCTCTCTGTGTAGGTGTGCGGTTAATAATGATGACAGTTATGACAATAATTTTATGTTAGTGCTGACATTTACCACATCGACGATCTTGGACTGTTCAGATCAGGAAATATGAAATGATAAACGTGCTCTTCTCCTCCTCCTTTAGGGGATGATGTACCTGGAGGAGAGGAGGCTGGTTCACAGAGACTTGGCAGCGCGGAACGTGTTGGTGAAATCGCCCAACCATATCAAGATCACAGACTTCGGCCTGGCGCGCCTGCTGGACGCCGATGAGAAGGAGTACAATGCAGATGGCGGCAAGGTTGGTGTAAGTGGAGGCATGTGCGTGAAAGGAAAAACATCAAGAAATGTGCATTTTTAACAACTTCATAGCTGTAACTTTCTTTTGGTTGGGTTTATTAAAAATACAATTTCATCCAAGCAAATATCTGTCACATTTCCAGTCTGTTTGTTTTGGTTTGAGACCCTGAACACAATCAGAATTTGATTTTTTTTTTTTTTTTTTTTNTTTTTTTTTTTTTTTTTTTCATTGCCTGAGATGTACAATGCAAATTGTCCTGATCAGCTCCCTTTATTAAATTTGCGTCTTCGTTGCTGCATGTATTTGACTGGAGGCCTGATTGTAGCTGGATATTTGAGCAGAGCTGAAAAACGGAAAGCGGAAAGAGAGGCCACTTTAAAGCAGCCGTCTGAGCGACTGACTTCATGTTGGTCTTCACCGATGACGTGTAACACAAGAGCCGTTGTCAACAGATGTGCATCTATCTGTAAAACTAGACACACCATGGGAGATAAACCAAAAAAGATGAAAGTAGAGGAACCGTAGCACATTTCCAACTTCAACCATTTAATTTCCCTTCTTCCTGTTCATTTCCCTGAAGAGCGAGCGTGTGTGTGTGTGAGTGTGAGTGTGTGCGTTCGTCTGGCACTGCACCAATAGTACAGATAATTGCCTTGCTGAAATCTCTCTTTCCGAGTCTGCATGGAATAATGGCAGGATATGGTAATATGTGCCATTGTTCATATCGGGAATGTCAAAAGTCCTTGTTACGATTCCAACGCAGATCTGAACATAATTACCATTCAGATAATATCAGACAAATAGTCAATATGATCTCATTTAGTATCTTAAAAATAACACTACGTATTGATAACCTCTGAGTTAACCTGAAGCTAATCAATCACCGTACTTGAGTAATATTGATTAAAGCAAAACTTGGCACATGGTTGGACTCCCTGTCGAGCTGCAAACTGTCTGTAACTCAGGTGTAAAGAAGTAAAATGATTGTGAAAATAATAGTTCAGATTTTGATTCCTTTCTCTTCCTGCTCTCCCTCTGTTTCTCTCCCTCTATACGTAGATGCCTATTAAATGGATGGCGCTGGAGTGCATCCACTACAGGAAGTTCACCCATCAGAGTGATGTGTGGAGTTACGGTGGGTGCACTTAATAGAATAAAACACATTTTTATTCGTTTTCATCTTTATGTGTAGACTCCGTTGTTTCTTATGCCCTTATCCATCTCCTTAACTTGCTCTGTCTTCTGCTCTTTATTGCTCCCTGCCTTTCCTCCCCTCTCTCTCTCTTTCCCTCCATCCCTGCAATATCGTCCAGGAGTGACTATCTGGGAGCTGATGACATTCGGAGGCAAACCGTATGATGGCATTCCCACGCGGGAAATTCCAGACATCCTAGAGAAAGGGGAACGCCTGCCACAGCCACCCATCTGCACCATAGATGTCTACATGGTCATGGTCAAATGTGAGGAAACAATGCACCCATTTCCAAAAAAAAAAAAAAAATCTCATCTGATATATTTTGAGTTCCGGAGTCCTTCAAGGGTACAATCAGGTAATTTGTAAATAAAAATTAGTCTGAATTTTATTAGACATTAAAAGAGAGGAACCATCTTGTCCTAACTCTGAAATGAAATGCTGGTTTATGGTCTGCATCCTCACCAGGGAATTTGCCCAAATCCTTGTTCATGTCATCCATCTGGACTACTGGACCTCCCTTCCTAGCCTGCCTACCCCCAACATCCATTCCAGCCCATAAAAACCACCCAAAAACCTGCCTGTCTCCCCCATCCTCGTTCCACTGGTTGGTCATATTGAATTCAGGGCCCTGGTGCTGCTGTACATGGCAGCATGGGGACCCACCCTTCCATATTTCCAGGAAACGGTCCAGCTGTACATGCCAATCCATGCTCTGTGCTCTGTCTNAGCATGGGGACCCACCCTTCCATATTTCCAGGAAACGGTCCAGCCGTACATGCCAATCCATGCTCTGTGCTCTGTCTCCACCGGCTGCTTGGCTGTCCCTCTCAGCCAGCCTGTCCCCAGTCTGGTCATTCCTAAGAAACTCAGCTACGGTGCAACAACTTCTCTGTCAAAAACTCATACAATTACCTCAAATCAACCTCTGAATTTAAACTTATTCTACTTTTACACTCATTGTAAGTTTTTCTGGAAAACGCAGAGAGCCTAAAATGCCAAATCTGGTGAAAGAGAATGAAGTGATTCCAGGCTTGGGACTTGATATCAAAATGTGTTCCCTTGACAAAATGTTAATTCAGCTGAAATGTCATAATATCTAATTGTTTCTCCAAAAATGAAAATCTACTGCCAGTAGTTTTTCAACAACACAGAAGCAGCCATGAAAGCCCCGCAGCCATTTAGCCTTATAGCAATTCCAACTTTCTCTCTTGAGGAAAGAATGTTTTTGTGGCATGTAAAATGTGGAGTAAGTGCTGTTTGAACAATAATGTTATAAATGCTGCTTTCTTTTATTTGAATATGGAGCCAAAATGCTTGAGAGTGCCTTACATTACCAGTTTATTGATAATCCTTAAACTATGTGTGTGTTCCTGACCATTTTACCCACTCCAACCTCTAAATCTTCCCACTACCTGCCCACATATCACACGCCACACATGTTTACATGATCTTAAGCGCTTAAGGGATGTGATTGGAAATAACCACAACAGGTCAGCACGGAGTCAAACTAGCAGGAGGGTCAGGCCGTCCCATCAAGAACCAGAAGGAAACTCTGCACTTGGCCACATTAATTGTAATTACAGGTTGCCTGAGAGCTGTTGTTTGCGATCGGTGTGCCGTCACTCTGCGTGCCCCGCTGCCTCAGCACCACCCCAATAAAAATGAAATGGAGTTTGATTGCTGGAGTAATTGCACCTCATTTAGGTAATGTGCCTGCATGGAGTGCTAGAAGCTGAAATTAGATGAACTGAGGGAACACTGACAGGCTGAAATTACAATGGTTGAGGGTCAGGGTTTATTTAAGGAGAGCTAGTCGTAGAAATGGTGATGTTGCTGTAGATCATGTACCAAAATTCAGAGGCCTTTACGGATTTCTTTTAGATTTCAATGTAGTGAGATAACGAACCCTGGAAACCCCTCTAAGACCCCTAGAGGCACCCAGACCCCACTTTGGGAGCCTCTGTCATAACAAATACAGTATAATAGGCATAACCTTGAAAACAACATGCTTACTTTCTAATCTGAGCCAAGACACCAACTGGCATTTCACATCAGCTTCAGAGGTTTGCTGAGTTTACTGCTGTGGTACGATAGCCAAGAGGAGAGAAAACTGCGACTCGAAATACTTTCCTCTTCTGTAATTACTCCTCAGTCTCTTACTCAGGAGTTGCCCTTGAGCGGAGGGACTTAAACCTCGTCTGTTCAGAGTTCACAAGTAAGAGGACTGCAGTTGCTCCATCACTTTCCATCTACACCCTCATTTCTCCTGTTACTCCCTTCTTTTTCTTATAAATCTTTCTCTAAATAACCTCGACCGTCTGTCTGCTTCCTCTGCACAGGCTGGATGATTGACGCTGACAGCAGGCCGAAGTTCAAGGAACTAGCTGCCGAGTTCTGCAGAATGGCCCGTGACCCCCAGCGCTACCTGGTCATCCAGGTGTGTTGACAAGCTTGCTGCCACAGCACTTGATACAGCAATCTGCATGTGTTGTTGCTGTTATGTGTGTTTTATGGTGATGTGTCCTCTGTTGTGGCAGGGAGATGACCGAATGAAGCTTCCCAGCCCCAATGACAGCAAGTTCTTCCAGAGCCTCCTGGACGAGGAGGACCTGGAGGACTTGATGGATGCTGACGAGTATCTGGTGCCTCGTGGTTTCAACATGGCTCCTCCATCATACGGAACAAGACCTCGCGTTGACTCCAACAGAGTAAGCAAGATGAGAAGATGCCGGGTTTTAATGATTACAGAGGATTTTGTGTGTTTGTAGTAGGAGATGTATTGCTGTGATATTTTAATATAACAAGAAAAAAATAAAAAAATAAACTGTAATAATCTGTTGTGATTGTCAGTCTGCCAAATTCAATGACCTTTAAGTGCTCAGTTTGATAAAGAATGTCCAATGCACCTGATGACTTTCCTTTGCTAATGTTTCACCTCCAAAGCAGGACTACCTCCCCAGGCCCCAGGTTTCATTATCCGGGACTCTATGAGCAAATAACAGACGCTCCCTTATGCTGGAGCCATTTACTAATAGATAATGAGTGTAGGTTGGCTGTTAGCTCTGCATCTTACGCTGCCTTACCTTCATGACCTAACCATTTCTGGCGGTTTTTTTGCTCCTGGAATCCATCCAGAGTCACTCATGTTCAATGATAACACCTCCATCAGAGTTGAAGCTCTTTCTATTATGCGGTCAAATGCTAAAATGCCCAGATATGGATAGAATTTTTCTCTTTTTTTTACTAGGGGAAGCTAGTCATTTAGGTTGGACTGTAGACTCAGTCTGGTGCAGACGGTTATCTTATTGGAGCTTATTTTCTCTCACACATACTTGAAAAGAAGAGCAGATAATGACTGGCTTTGAAGAAGGGATGAAGAGCAGAGCAGTTTGGAGGAGGGGGGAAGCTGATTGCAGTGGAGGGAGGATAGTGGGAGTAGGTGGACAGATATAACCTCAGGATGTTTAGTTATTTTTCTGTTGTATCATGTATCTCTGCTTCCTGTAATTGCTGCTGTTGTGCATGCAGCTGGCTAGAGTGCAGAAAAGTAGGCCTGGGTTAAATAGCCCACGGCAAGCTAACAAACCACAAAAAGCCCCTCACTTCAGATGTCATGTTTTGTATTTTCTTGTGGGGTTTTTGTTCTTTTTTATTTGAGGTTCAGGTGTTTGAACTGTAGCTTTGCCTTGCTGGCCCCTAAGAATCCCTCAAGGAAGATGACTACACCCACAAAACTTTGTTTGTGAATTTTTCCTTTAGATGTAGTGGTTTAACTTTTTTTTTTCAGTCTGGTTTGCACCCTGGTATTCAATAACATCACATCTCATGTTTTCTTGTCTCTACCTGCAAACCTACCTATCAATCCTTCCCCCCAGAACCAGTTTGGCTATCGGGATGGTGCTTCAAACTCTGTCGAGGGCTCTGCAGCGGGGGCCCCAGCCTGTGTGGCCCAGGAAGCCTCAGGAGGTCAGAGTTCAGCGTTGGAGGACCAGCGATGCAACGGGAGCCTGCATAAGAAGAACCTTAGTCAAGCTGGAGGGGAAGACAGCGGGGGACAGAGGTACAGCGCAGATCCAACCATCTTCCTGGGGGAGAGAGGGCCAAGAGGCGACACAGATGAGGATGGATACATGACCCCGATGAAGGACAAGAGTTCCTCAGGTCAGTGGAATACAAAGTAGAGCCAGGGTGAGAGTGTATTTATGAATCACTCATGAGACCCAGAGCAAGTCTGGTTCATCTTATAGAGGATCTTTATGACAAAGGGCTCTTTAAATGTGGTTTATGCAAGCTCAAAATTAAGACAAGATTCTAGCCTGGCCCTGTTTCCCTCTATATTCTTCTTTGTCTTTGTATTTTTGAATAGTAAATATGATCTTTTTTTTGGATATTCTTCCATTTCACTTCCATTCCACTGATTATAATACTTACTGCGTTTCTGTCAGTGGCAGCTTATGTCAGCTACTACCGTCGTATTTCAGCTTTGATCGTAATTCAGTCCATCAGCCTGGCTCTTGCACTATCATGTTTGATTTTTGAGCAGTTCAAACTAACAAAGCCTGAAGATAAATGCATCTGATGCAATGTCAAGGAGCGGAAGAGTGGGCAAAATCAATAGGTTTCGCACCCCACCATTATAGCGGTTGGAAGCACTGAAGAGGGGTCATTTGCTGGCATTTTCACCCCCGGCAGATGGAGTTTCCAGTGCCAAAGAACTGTTGGCAAGTTGCCCATCTTGTCCTGAGTGGCTGCCATTATCACCATTATCTCCATCTCCATCTTCACTCCTCATTAGCAAGTGATCTCTTTCTTTTTCCTCTCTGTCTCAATTTCTTTTCTTTTCTCTTTTCTTGCATCAGTTTCTCTGAATCTTTTGTTTGTGTTTGTTTTGTTCACTTATTCTCTGATAACTTCCCTCTCTCTTTCTCTCTTGTTCTCCACTTTTCTACCCTCCCACCCCTTTTCTTATCTATACTACAGAATACCTGAATCCAATTGAGGAGAACCCCTTTGTCTCACGACGTAAAAATGGTGAGATCCATGCCTTGGACAACCCAGGTTACCACAGCACACCCAATAGCCAGCCCAAAGGAGAGGATGAATACATTAATGAGCCCCTTTACCTCAACACCTTCCACAGCCCCACTGATCTGGGCCTGGAAGCCTTGAGGAGAAATGGTCTGCCCCTTCCCACCCAGCCTTCCTCTTCCATCTCAGCCACAACCTCAGGCTCCCACCTCCCACTTACCATTCAGACCGGTTTGCCCCACTACCCCCTCCCCTCAGCCCAGCCCTCTCCGTCTGGCATATCCTGCCACCACGGCCCACCAGCCCACATCCTCCCCACTCACCACACCATCAGACCTGCAGGGCAGCCTGGCAATCCAGTTGGTGGCTCTGCCAACCAGAACCAAACTGGAACTTCTGCCTCAACCCAGGCTTGCCAGCCAGGGGCCTTCTCTACTTCAGCCCCCATCGGGCACGGCAGCCTGCCAGCTTACCAGATCCACGCCACCACCCACCCCGCCAGCATGCTAAGGCAGGGTGGACCCTCATCGAGCAAAGCCAGTGGGAAGAAGCTGAAGGTGACCTTTGACAATCCAGAATACTGGCAGCACAGTCTGCCCCCCAAATCATCTAGCCAGGTAGCTCCTGATGTTGCGCAGGGAGGCTCCACCAACGCCAAGCTCTTCTATAAGCAGAATGGCCACATACGACCGGCAGTAGCTGAAAACCCTGAATATATGTCTGAGTTTTCCCTGAAATCTGGCGCTGTCCTGCCGCCTCCACCCTACCGACAGCGGAACACTGTGGTCTAGATCGTTCCACTTGACAAACTTTCCTCAGTCTGACTCTATCCTTCAACAAATCCAATGTTCTCTCTCCGGTTCTGCTGTCCCACACAGAGGGGAGGGGAGGGGCCACAACCAGAGCCCCCCCAACTCTTTCCAAATAACTTGCCATCTGCTGTAGACTGTAGCAAAAGAGGCGGAACAAGCTGAACCAAGAAAACCGAATTCAGACGTGCACACCTGATCTGATCCATTTACGTTCTGTAGATAGAGACTGTGCTGCGAGCCGCTGAGAATGTGAAATGTGATTAAAGGGTTGTAGTGGATGTACCGCGTCGTCCCGACAAGACCACAGCGGCGACGGGAGGGAATTGACTTTTAGTTGAACTCACTGCCAGCCTCTGCGGTGTCAGACTCATGAGAGGAACAAGAATTTTCACTTTATTTTATCTTACAACAAAGCAGCAACAAAGCTTCTCTGCCACATGTTTGAAAAATAGGCAGGCTGGGCTGAGGAGAAACAGCAAAATATGGAGGTAAAAAGACTGAATGGGTAATTCAGGAATGTAGCTTCCAGTAACAGGAAGGATGGAGCACTGAAAGTTGATCAGTCATATTCAATCATTTTACCTATAGGAATATACTGTACATTGTCGAAATTCCCATCAAGATATGTGAACCTCATCCCATTTTTCTACTGTAACTGTGATACTGTAATGGCAAAACTACAGTGACCACTTCTTTGACATTTGTAGTTCCGCCATGGACGCCGTGTTCTAGTTTTGCTTGACTGCTCTTGGAAAGCTGATCAAAAAACAGCTTCTCCAAGCCAAAGGATATAAGGGAAAAATATACTGTAAACATTTTTATAAACACTGGTTTCAATGCTGAAGATGTGGGTTTTTATACACTGGCTTTCCCATTCAGAAAGTGAAACTAAATCAGAAAAATATTGCGTTACTTTGTGGGTGAAATAGTAGTTAGGGAAATTGTTGAGTCTGCTGAATAGTTCAATACAACCATCGAATCCGCAGTTGAACTCAAAATGAGTCCATACAAGCCTCCTAACGACGACCTCAAAAGAAGGAACAAGACAGCACCAGCGGAGCACAGCAGAAACAGAATTAAATTGTGTGTCCATGTCAGTGTGCTCAGAGTGTGTGCATGTGTGTGTTCACATATTAGTGAGTCAGACCATAGAGACATCTTTGGGAAGTAGAAATTGGCAATGGGGAGCTTTCAGGAAACTTAACACTGGTCTGAACTCAAACACGGTCTCAAACATATGACTGTAGAAAACACATAACTACAGTTTTAATGTTACTGGCTTAAAGCTAAATCTCGTGCAATCATATTATTGTAACTTTGACTGTCGTGAGCCAACAGCACCAAAATTCTGGGATGTTTTTCAGTCCTTGGTAGTTCTCAGCTGTCTTGATGTTCTCCATAGCGATTAGGGATATGAGTCATTCATGCACAGGGAGGGATGGTTTTGTGGATTTTTAATTGGTGCCAAATCAGCTTGGATCCAGTTGCCATAAAAAACACTCACAACAATAAGCTAAATGCATTTTCAGTTCTTTAGAAATCTGACGGTACTCATAAATGAAAAAGATGAGCAATTTGTGATTGAATCCATGGAATCCACTGTGACATACGCTGAATGAGACTTGCATTTTGAATGAGCAACAGTGGAAAAAACGCAAAATAAACAAGAAGGCAAAGTGGATGCACAGCACAGTTTGAATATTATTCTGTATGCGTCTGATTCATCAGTACTCGGCACCAGATAACATAAGATAAAAACCTGTTCCTGACTCCAGAATGATGTCATCAGAAGTCCAGTTTTAGTATTGAGGTCTGAACCGGAGAAGTGATTGACTGCATCAATTTACTGCAAATGTCACTGTGGACACACTGCCAGTCAAAGCAGCTAAAAGCGCAGGCGTTACGGCCATTATTGCCAAAAAACACCTCAAAATTAGCAGAAGTTGGAAAATCAAAGCAGGATCTAACATTAGCTTGTCTCGAGGTTCTCTTGCAGTTTTCTACCTGAGGATCTCTGATCAGAATGGTAGCTTAGTTCAGTGAATAAGGAGAAAAATCTTGTAGTTTGTAAACCTTTGGCATTTGATATTTTCCTGCAGCATATTAATATTGATCTGCAATTTTTTTCCATGTTTTTTCATTTATTCTGTTGTAGCAGAGCCGTGTTCTAGTTGTTTTCATGTGTAGGTTATTTATTTTATGTATCTGAGTGTGTGTTTGTGTGTCAGTGTGAAGCACTGTATGTTCATCCTCCCTATGGAGCACTTTGATCAAACGTGAGTAGAAAGAAGAGATTTCCTCCCGTCATTACTGGAATATTCAACTTGTTTATCTGTGTAGCTTTTGGAAATTTTCAGAAAGTAAAACCTTCAGATAAAGATAAGGGAAGGCACACCAGCCAGGTACACCGTGTAGGTTCTGTTGACCAGCAGAAGGAATTGAATGTCCTTTTTTCCATGTTTTTAGTTTGCTTTGAACAGTATTTATAATGCTGGTGTGATGATATCATGATTATTTGATGATGGAGTATTTTGTAGTCCCTTTTGGAATTCAGTGAAATAGAGACAGCATTTAAGATCAATGTGAAATATTCATAGCGCATTTCAGTTTGTTTGTACTGGGCAATGGAAGCGATTGCCAAATGTTGGTTTCTAAAAAAAGGAAAGGGCGATGGGGGTAAAAAGGAAAAACACATGCTTTGGTTTGTGTCTTGTTTGACCTAAATGATACTGTAGAATAAGGTGGAATATGTGTTTGAATCAAAAATAGATTATATTGAAATTCTGATGAAATGACCTAATCATTGATCTTCTTAAGAGTTCATTACCAAGATGCCCATAACGCATTCTGAACAAAGCATTTCCTGTATGGAAGCTGGAGTGTGCTATTAGAATAATCATATTTTTTAGTAAATGGTAAAATGATCATAATTAAGCTAATTAATAATTTAATTTTAATTAAACAGAGGTATATTTAATGGGTGGATACAAGTAAAAATTAAAGCAGGTGATAAAGGAAAATTAATCATTTTATGACTTCATTTCATCTTTTCACATGTTTTATAATCTTTTTTTTATGTACTATATCATTTAAATATACATTAGCATTCAAAAGTTAACAAACCAATGTCATCTGCAACAGTGAAAAGTTGACTCCGGGATGATGACCTTCTGAAACTATCATATAAAAAGAAATGGTTAAAATGGGTAAAAGAATCCAGACGGTGGATTGTGGATGACTTTTCTTTTTATTTTCCAGTTTCAGATATGAACTCTGCCTTTAAAGGACCATGCCACTCATTTTGCATGTTTGAGCCTAATATATTCCATTTTCATTCACTGAAACATACTCCAGCCTCCATATTTGTAACATTCATCACCGAGTATTCTTAAAATATAGAGTATTAACAACATGAAGAACATAGCTTTTATGTTAAACATAATATCTAATATATATCTTGTGGGACTTGTTTCAGATACATACTTTGCTTTAGTGTTGAGCCGTGTTCCCTGCTGCTATTTCAACCCGATCTTTTTCCTTTTTTTTTTTTTTTTTNCTTTTTTTTTTTTTTTTGTTTTAATTAACGGTCTCCTCCAAGCCAAGTTACACAGGCATATAGCCATGTTATACTGTCGTCAAGCCTTCAATACTCTCACCTGTTACAGTATAGGCTAGTTAAATGTACAGTACAATATCATCTTGCATGGAACTCAAAGTAAGTGTTTTACTGCCCTCAACCTTTATATCTGATCATTAATGACCATATATGAATAATATATTACATTTCTGTCCAGCGAGCAGACAGCGCAGATGGAAATATTCAGAATCTCTGACATTTTTACTGAATTCAGTAGCACAAACTGGGAATTTATGTAAATATAATCTTTTAATGGATTTTTTTATGTATAGTACCCTATAGTGGTTTTCAAGTTTTTGTCCATATTATCAAAGACTTGAACATATATAATTTTTTTCTCCCACTTCTGTGTTTGTTACATTATTTAACACGTTTGTCATTTGCATCTTAATTGCACAAATCATTGCGTCGGAGTGGAAGTCGTTCATTTTGGTAGCTTTTGTGTTTAAATTATCAGAACAGCATAACTGTACAGAATCTTTGGGGTTTCCTCCGAAAAAATTTATCAAACACACTTCAGCAACAAATGTGAATAGTATTTTTATAAAGCACTGAAACGGCCAACGTGGTGAATTTGTAAATAGGAGGCAATGCTTTGAATTTATATGGATTTCTCTCCTGCTGTTTTCTTCTGCTTAACAACTGTATAAAAGGCCGTACATATTTGCTTTATGTAAATGTACCTTTGATTAATGGAAATTTGATTTTAAAACTGCTTGTTGATCCTTTTTTTCCTTTCCGGAGTGTTGCTTTGTTGCTGTCCTTATGTCGTGTTTCCGTTTAGGTGAACACGGTACAGTGGAAGTCGTGGGGTGTTCGATGTGGTATATCTCGCTACGTTTACTTTACAGGCCTTTTCGTCAGATCCGATCTTTTTGTTTTGATGATTTGCATTGTTTGAAAGTGACCTATATGTGAACACAGCTCTGCCCTACAGCGGTCACGCGTGCTCACATTCATAAAAAAAAAAAACAAACAAACATGAAAAACACTCAAATTATGAAAATGGAAAACCCTGCTTGGCCATTTCTCACACAAAATGTTTTTTGAAAACTGCAGCTCCTGTATAGTTTGGACGGAAGCTTCTCCATACGAATCTCTGTCTCTCCACTGAGCCTGCTGTTGCTGCTGCAGCTTTGCTCCAGGATTATTTTTTTTACCAGGCAGCAAGTTGCAGACATTGAATGATGATGACCGTGATCTGTGCCTACGCAGAGAAACAAGGCATACAAACAAAACACATGAATTCCAATCTGACTGTCCTCAATGCGGCTGCATCAGCCAGAGATTGAAGATGAACCAAATCTAGGACCTCATATGCAAGTAGCCTCACCTAAAAGAAAAAAAAATATCAGTTTTGGTTTGTTCACACTGCTCAAACAGAATCAGGTCTGTGTCACATGAAGGGGGAACAAAATCGGATTTGGGTCATTTTAGCTTGTAATGTGAACATAGGATTTCTCTTCCTCATGCCTGCCATGTTTTGTTTGTCACTCGCTAATGAGAACAACCCAGAAAAAGCAGACAATCCCTTATCTCTCTCTCTCTCTCTCTCTCTCGCTCTCTCTCTCTCTCTCTTTTGAAACCAGTGCTACCAGATAAACTGTGTTGAGGATTCATTGGCCCCCCCCTCGCCCACTTACTTTCTACAGGAAATAATACTGAGCCAAGTCTGACCCTGAAAGGCAGAGCACAGCTTTCACAATACAGCTTAATTTCATTTCCACGTTGTTTTGCATGTTTTTATTTCACATTAGCAGAGGAGACGAAGGAGAGAAGGTGTCATTAACCTTTCCTCGCCCTCGCCCACTTTCCACGCTTCCCCGTGTTCCTTTATCCAAGACGGTCGCTGCTGATCGTGTCTGAGTTCTTTGAAACCACACCCAAAGCTTTATATCATAGAAATACCGTTCCTCGTGTTTGTTACATGAATCTGTCAAAAGTATATTTTTAATTTAATATAAATAAAGATTGATTCAGTATATGTTGTGGTTTAGTGTTGATTTTGTTTCTGGGAGCGTAAGAACATCTAAAGCGTGAGTTACATCAGAAAAATGGCAAAAAAAGAGGAAAAGCGTAGATGCTGATTATTACACTGTAGCTGGCAAAGGAGTAAACAAAATAGCTGGGAATATATTTCAAAGTAAATCTTTTTTTTTTTTTGAAAATTATTAAATTATTAATACCCAGTTTCGTCATTCACTATAAATAACTATAAAATGTCTTCATTTCAAATAGGTTACATATTCTTTCAAGTATTGTGCCTGGTAAATACATCTGATGGAAAATAAGAAGTACATTTACTGAAGTATTGAAATACTGTATGTGAGTCGAGATTATTGCGACACTTTCTACTTTTACTAGTACATTTTAGAGTATTTCAGCTAAAATCATCGTTTTTCTTCTCCTATATACTTACTCTTTTCTTCCTCTTTTCTGTCCTTCTTTTGTCATTCCTTCTCATTACTTTCAATTACTTCTTTTTTCCTTCCTTCCTTCCTTCCTTCCTTCCTCATCCCATCTAAAAACAGGAAATACAACAAATTTAAGCTCTACTTCACAATTAGTACTTTTACAACAAATACTTGAGTACATTTTATTGCTAATTCTTGTTAACTTGTGTATTCGTGCCACTGTGATATTGCTGTTTCTTCTCCCCTGTAACTGCAGGATGAGATTTCCCTCCAGTGTGTTGCTCAACGGCACTTCGGAACAGCAGTTTTTGGGTCCTGAACGCAGATCTGAGTCTCCTCACGCCGCCCTGCTGCCTGTAAACAGAGCAGAAAATGAAATCCTGGTTTGGTTGCTGTCCCGCTCCCGCTCACAGCTTTAATAATGTAGTTTAACAGATGGCATCTTTAATTAAGATGAAGAAGCTCTGGAGTTCCAGCGTGGCTTTTTCCACCCGAGTTCTGAAGCTCGACATTATAGAAGTTGCACTGGAGGCAAGATTCTGCACTGCAGCGCGCTTTCATGCTGAAAAGGACTTGCAGATGAAGCCTGGTGCATCAAACGGCCTGCGATGTTCTCGCCGCGTTCTCCAAAGCTCCTCTTAAATAGGCTAATGTGTGGATATAACACTTTGCTCTGTTTTTTTTTTTCTTCTCGTGCCCCCGTGCTGCACTTAATCCTCTGTTTACCCAAGTGTTGGTTGTGTAAACTGGTGCGGGCAACATCGTTTGCTATGCAGCACTTCTTACATAGCTGCTGCACTCCCAGCCTTTCATTTCAATCATAAATAATACAAAACTATCCAATGGCAGAATATGAGCTTTCTGAAGTCACTGTTATTAATACTAATAAGGCATTGGGGTGCTTTAAGTAAACACTGTTTATGAACAGAAATCTCCTCTTTCTCTCTTCCCCTCTTTTCCCTCTCTTCTCTTTCCTCAGAGCAACGAGAGTCAATTAATAAGCACATCTACTTTCACCACAGTAATTTCAGCTGGATTCTTCAGCTGCACACTAACAGTATTTGAACTATTTCTAGTTATATTCGCATATAGCTCCTCATTCAAAATCTATATTAGGTCTGCCTGCTTGAATCGCCGTCGAATAAATTACATTTCCCATTTGCTATGAAAAAACCCTGATGAAAAAGTATAATTGATACTCGCTCACTCCCTTCCTGATGTTGAACTCGCATAATAGACAGATTATCTCGAACATTAAGCTCACTTCCCGACAGGACTTTACACATTATCACCCACACCAGACAGCAAAGAGGTCATTGTTAATTTGGCAACTACTGCATAACCATTTGTCAGTGTATTACAAGCCTCCTTTATAGCAGATATTCCAGTGAACCTGCTATCGCTGCCAGGAGACAACTCCGCTCCATCCCCAAAGCCTGTAGCAATTATACCTACACCTATGACAGAGCTCACTGATGACGGCTTGTCGCCGACAAACCGCTGCCGTTTAATTACAACTTGTCACCTTGCAGCATGCAGCTGTGAGAAGAGGTGCCCACAGCTGGATTGTTCTTTAATAATCTGGTCTGGTATTACACTGCTGCAGTTTGTATGATTTTTTTTTTTTTTTATTATTATTACTTTCCCTCATTTTCATGATGTCATACATTGAAAGTACTGTATGCATCCAGTAAGATAAACCCACAAGTCCTGAACTGCCCCTAAAGCTTCATTTTTGATTGGTCCTTTACTTCTGTAACATGTTTACATCATCGTGTAACGTTTGATTTACACGCTTACATCAGATTAAACACATCCACCATGTAGCTAGCGAGGAAGTGTTTGGCCAACATCCGTGTTCCTAAAATGACCTGTTGTCTCTCAGTGTGCATAGCTGTGACGCAGCAACATTTTCAATATAGACCCCTAAATGAAAATAAGAACATGAAAGTCTATATTTGTCCCCTTTAAGGCCAACATTAGTATTTCTTTTTTTTGCATCTGCTATTACTTTGATGTATAATTCTGTAGTATTTGATCATTTTATCTAAGAATTTTATCTTCATCTATAAGCAAAATGCTTTAAAATACAATTCAGTCTTCAGACACTAAACTATAATTTTTCCACGTTAAATTACACTCTTTGAGGGTTAGAGGATGAGCCATCATGTCTATTCACTGTTAAATGAATCTATTCTTCTTTATAACAGGCTGGTGTTGGAGAATACTTTAATCAGTCCCCCAGAGGGTTTTTAAACATTTCTCTTTCAGTTTTTTTTATCTTATATTATGTTTTATTTTCTTTATATGTAAAAATTACCCAAATCAAATCGTTGAAGTAAATTAATAGATTAAATGACTGATATTTGAGAAGAACCTTATATAAGCAAACATAAGCCAACCACCAAATTAATTCTTCTGATTTGAAGTCATTTATATTTCCACTTTTAGACCTTTAATCTGTCTTGTATTGATTGAACCTGTGGCTTTTTCGCTCTCCATAATCATCAGACGACACCAGCTTGTAGTCAGATTATACATCAAACCCAGCCATTCAATTTGTGGCATTACTCTTCACTGTGTCAGTGCAAATTTGACATCATTACTTCTACTCAAACATATTACGTTGCTCTTTCTAACTTCACACAGCATATTTACATTCTAATAGCATGCAAAATGCCCCCGGCGTCATGTAATGTCCAATTAAGCCTGAGAAATGTCCATTATGTTGCCTGCGCAATGTGGTTAAGCATTATGACGCATAAATCATTGTTATCTCTCACCATGGGGCAATATCTCCCCTCTTGTGACATGATTGCACATGAATATGATAACATGCAATTATGTGAGTTATGTTTACGAGGATGGTGAGGACAGAGCCACGTTTTCATTTTAAAGCCAAGAGCGGAATATGATTTGAAGACAGATTATAACCCTGATTTGACCGTGGTGACGGATTTTCAGGATCTGTCTGGGTCTGAACAGGCTGATTCCCAGTCTGCCCCGTCATACCAATTATATGTTTGATTTTTACAGCTGATGTCAGGGTAAATCTGACAGAAATCTTGTCCCTCCAGGAATTTGAGATCTAAATGCCAAATTTATTCAGTCACCTCAGTCTGTGTGTGTGTCTGTGTGAGGATCTGCAATTTTGCCCAATCCCTGCAAGAATATTACCAAAAAAAAAAAAAGAACAAATTAGGAAAAAAATGTGCATACAAATTCTTACCTTCCCTGTCATTTTCCACATAAAACAATCGAATTCACAAAAATCAATCCTCAACTTGAAAACAGTCCAACTTTCTTGCTCCCAGGCTGCGTATCTTCCCCAAAAATTGCAATATGGTTTTTTCTTTTGTAGCTTTTGCAAGAGCGCATTTCAGATTTGTAACTGCAAAATGCAGCAAGATCCTATGTTTACAAGCACACAGTAATCTGATATTTTGTCTGTACTTTGGACTGTGTGCATGGGCGGAATTAATAGGATCTTTGTTTTTCAGAATATACGTGACATGTTGCATAATCGGAGTATGAGGGGAGTCCAGCAGGTGAGGAAATGCATGGAGGTTTTGCTCCAATTATAACATTTACATAATCGATTTACATGTTTGTTAAATGGAGAAGGCTTACTCTAATTTATGGTATTTACTTACATTTGGAAACATTGATTTATTGCCTTAATCAGAGTATAATCAAAGTTTTAATGTGCATGTAAACGTACCATTTGAGGAACTAAATCTAATTCCAACTCAGAAAGTGTCTAGACAATCTGCAGTTGAAAACTATAACCGACAAGATGAGGAGGAAGGAATGAAACACGAAGACTTTTACCTGCAACAGTAGTAAGAGCAGAGGTGGATGGTGAAGGAAGCAGAGTAACAAAACAAGAGAGAGAGAGAGAGAGAGAGAGAGAGAGAGAGAGGTGGAGTGGAGGTAAAGGTTGGTCAAAACAGCCTGAGGCGGTCTGTGGAGGGTAGAAACCTGTACAAAATCACCGAGAGGAAAAAACACGGAGCAGGACAGGAAGCGAGGGATGAGCAGCTAGCTGAAGTTACATGGGGGAAAAAACAAAACTGAAAGAATAGTTTAGCTTGTGCCAACATTTTTAGATACCTGAGCTTGTAAGTTGCCTTACAGACTTGAAAACTTGTGCTTATCTTAAGAAAGTGTTGATGAGATTTTGAGGCAGATCTGGATGCGGATCCAGCAGTTTTTTTTTCAGGGCATTTCTCAACATTTTCAAAAACTACACTAGATGTAATGAAAAGATTCCAGGAAGTTTGGTCCTGTTTTATCCTTTGATGGACTTTCAGCTTCAATTTACAGTATCTTAGATCCAGTTATTGATCCAGATCTAGACCATAATACTATTGTGACAGCCTTCTTCAATTGAATTAATGCAGACACATTCACATGGCATAAACAAATCTGTATTTCTGTCATATTCAGATCAAATCCCAGAGATCCTCACTTGATAAACTAAAGCATCACGTTCACACAGACTAATATTACCACAAAACTACGGCATTTAGGAGGTAATTTAGGTGGAATTCTGACTTTACAAATTACAGAAATGGTGAATTTGTTAATGAAATGTCATTTTTGACATTCTGAAAATGTACTTCTGCCCAAAATATTCTGGTTGCACCCAAAATTCTGGCCATTCATCTTCCCCCAGACATCCATATGGCATGCCATCCCAGTATCCCAGTATTTCCTGTCCAGAGTCACATTTTGGAAGCTAATTCTCCATTATCATAAGCTCCCAGCGACATTTTCAGAAATGACATGAGCAAAGAGATCAGAGCTTCTTCCACCAGGTGATCAATGAGATCATCCGTTTAAGCAGCATAATAAAACTTTAGCAGTTCCACGGTATGCTGTTGCTTAGTAACACAAGTAGTGGTTTGTATGTGACACGGTAACTATCAGATGAAGTGACAGCTTGCTAAAAGGCATGTGTCCGGCTTTCTAGCAATGCTGCACTTCCAGAAAAGACTCCTCACCAGCTTTTCTGTCTGAGAACTCAAAATAACACACATACAGGACACTCAGTCCGTCATAGCAGTTTTCCCATATGCCTAAAACATTCTGCTCTATTTTTAACGCTCCATTTAAAATTTGTGGATAGTTGTTTTTTTCCATTTCTCTTGTCTGAAGCAAGGAACAAACTTACATTGAAAACATAATTAATAATATGACTATGCTGGAATTCATGCTGTCAGTGTGTGTTGGCTTAGCATAACTCTTTTTACGGTGCTTTTACTGTGGAACTTAGGGAAATATGATTTTTATTTTTGATCAGATTCTCAAAATAGCATTATGTGCACAAAAATTTAAATAAACCAGTTGCTAATTCAACTATTCCATTAGCTAAAACCATGAGCGACCATCCTAAGATTAGCCTAAGACTTTTATACATTATGATTTTAAGCTTTAAAAGTAATCAGATTTATTTGTTTATGTTTAATTCTGGCATATTTGGCATATTTTTGAAAAGTGTTTATGAGTTTTTCCAGGTAGCTGTAGGTTGCAGTGTGTTCAAAAGTATTATTTCCAAGGGAAATTATGCCGCTTCCTCTCTTTTTCTCTCACCTTTTCATCTTCAAGGGCTTTCATGAACACAAAGTGAAGACACACTCATGTATAGTTATAGCAAACACACACACACACACACACACACACACACACACACACACACACACACACACACTCACTCACAGTTTAGGCTCTTTTATATAGTTTAGCGAGGATTTTCTCTCAGAGGTTTTGAAGTTTTATTTGTTTATTCCAATAGTGATCCTGTCTGGATAAAAGTGTTTACCACCACTTTTCGTGTATGTGTGTGTACATGTGTGTGTTTGTATGTGTGTGCACTCTTGCAGTGATGGAGTGTGTCTAATTGAGTGTGTGGCTCACTCAGACAGGAGGTCTCAGGCAGTGTTGACATTCAGACAGTGGAAGGCCACCGTTGGGGATGACAGCTGATCATTCTTCCAGCCAGCAGCCTAATTACACAAAGAGAGAGAGAGAGAGAGAGNAGAGAGAGAGAGGAGGATGGGGGGGAGGGAAAAGCAAACAGGTTCCAGTTGCTTCCACTCAGACCTCCTGTCCTACTGTTCCGTCCATTCATAATGAGCTCGCTCCACCATGGCCACCAAAGCATCAAACACCCCACTGACTTCCTGTTCCTGTTTCTGCCACCCCCAACACACACACACACACAAACACACACTTTCCCAATATTACAGAACCCATGTGTTTCTGATTTTGTAATTCACCAAAAAAGTAAAGTTATAGTATAGTAAGTAATTTTTTGAGTGTATCAGTGTATATTACTCATACTAATTGTAGTAATAGCAGTTGTGTACTTTTACTTGGATATTATGTGGGTTAACTACAAATACTTTATTACTTTGACTTTTAGCTGACATCTTAAATGCAGAAGTTTACCTTGTAATGGAGTATTTTCGATCCTTTTTCAGAAGTAAAGGATGTGAGTACTTCTTCCATTGCTGAGTATAGCTCTCTGTGTCTCCCTGGGACATACACACCTACACACACACACACACACCTTGATGTATGGAGTCTATCAGACTTCATTGGACAGTGTTGTGATAGCCTGAGGATATTAGTAAGCTTGCTCCCTGCTCACCAGATGATAAACTCTTTATGTGTCCATGAGCTTTTTGTGGAGCAATAACAGCATCTCTGGCCTTTCTCACCCTCTGCCATCCATTCCAGCACCACTCTGGATGTGAGCAGCATAAACGGCACGGAGACCTTCACGGGAATGCCGATGAGCGGGGATCGGCCTGGCAAGCACACCAGTTCAGGTGAGCGACTGTGTTTTTAATCTGTGGCAAAAAAGAGATTTAATGTGTCTAGGTCTTGCATCATCTACAGTGAGAGTGAAACGCCTGAGAAACGTTCTCAGATTTAACACTTCAAAAGGTGTGTGATGTAAAGATGAAAGAACAGGTCGGTGAGCAGAACACCATGCACAGAAAGAGCTGTCTGTTGTCTTTTCTACTTCTGATGCCTCCACCTGGCTGGAATTGGTCCAGATATCACATGATTTACGTCAGCCACATGATATTTGGGCCGATTTCGACCAGGTGGAGGTCCTGAATCACCGCGCCTTGAGTCTTGCGAGACGTCTTTTTTGCCCTGAAAGTTCTACTTCTTATAAAGTATAGTGGAGCACATCTTCTCCTTCAGCCCATCTAAAGGCCCATTACATACAGCTCAGTTCTTAAGAAGTGTCTTTTGTCTTTTCGACTTCTGACACCTCCTCCTGCATCATTGGTGACGGCCCAGCAAGCCGATTTGCAACCAGACGTGAAATCTGTACCAATTACAGCCTGTGGGAGGGGTTAGAAGTAGAAAAGACAGAAAAGTTCCCTTGGGGTGGACACTGCAGAAAGACCAAAAGAGCCTGCATCACCGTGTCTTGAGCCTTCCAAGATGTGCTACCAAAAAATCAGTTATCAAGTCATTTTAGTCTAGAATTGAGTCTTAAATATCTTATTTTCTTAAATCAGGTGAAAAAAATCTACCTGATCAATGATTTTATTTCAGTCTTTAGCCAATCTTCTTTCCAAGAAATTTGTAGAAATGACTTTTAGTATGTTGAAACAAGGCAGAATAAGACAGATCGCTGCATCAGCCAGCTAGATCACCCACCTGTGACACGTGCACGCTCAAACATGTACTTTACTTTTACAAAAGCAAATTAGGAGAGTTCAGTTGTACTATGCTCACACGTAGTACAACTGCACAACACACGTACAAACACACATACACACACACACACACAAACACACACACACACACACACACGTTATGCAAGTCTGCAACACTCCACTTGAAATTCATAAGGATTTAATGATTGTCTCATGGGTGGCAGTGCGTCTGACCTTGCTCACATCCCTCTGTTATTGTCATACATCACGCAGGACGTTGCTGACTGTAGCATGACAGGGAGGTGACAACTGTGTGTGTGTGTGTGTGAGTGAGGACACATCTCTATTTGAGAATTCAGGCATGTGAGCGAACTTATTTTCCACTCGCACTCCAAGTGTCCAGCATGCACATCGACTGCTGTATCTGAGATGTCAACAGATGTGTGCGTCAGTGTCTCTACGTACATCCGTGTGTGTGCGTGCGAGCGTGTGGGTGTTCACCATGGTTGTCAAGTGCCTGAACGGTCCAATCTCTCAATCTGCCATCCACTCAGATGAACTGACATGCAGCCAAAGCAAACAGACATGAAGACGGAGCGGAAAGCATCACTATGCAGCTCAGCAGAGCAGTTTGTCCTGACCCTGTCTGGGGCTCTCTCCTCTCCGCTGATTCTAATGAGCTCCCACGGGATTAGACTTAGGCGGCCGGCGTCCCAATAAGGGGTGGGGGGGGTGGAGGGGTTGTGGGACATCAATACACCCACACAAATGTGCGCACACACACACAAACAGAGAGAGCCATTCCAAAACACTTCTCTCACCTAGGCGAAAACTTATTTGAGCAGGAAGTTGCAGGAAGTTGTAGTAGCTGCTGTTAAAATCGGCTGACAAAAAACAGATATTTGTCATTTTTAGTTTATCCATCAGCAACATATCTGGTCCATGTGTTTTCTTTCTTTTTTTTTTTCGTGTCCATCTTTAGCAGCTGTTTCCATCCTACAAATCTGAATCAGAAAAAATTATTTTGGCGTCACCTGTCTAGTGTCAGAAATAAACTGAATATTAAAGGACTATACCAATGTTTTGCATGTTTGAGCCTAATATATTCAATTTCCATACATGTAATGTTACTGACAATCATTTCCCAAAGCATACTACTGGAACGGTGAATTAAAAATGTTTTTCCTACCTTCCAGACCGCCATTGGTTTCAGTTCATTCTGCTATTAAAATTAACTTGTTGATATTTGAAACATTCTTGGGATAGATAAACGTGCAAAATGGTGGTATGGTCCTTTAAATACAAAAGTTGCCAAAAAAAAAAAAAAAAAAAAAAAATGTCCTAAATGAAAAGTGAAAGAGAAACAGATGCAACATGCTGCAAAAAATCAACATCCTTTCAAGTCATTTTTGTCTATTATTGAATCTTAAAAGTCTTTCCTGCAGGATAAGTAATTCTGATTTGTGGAAATCTCGACATTTTTTCCCCTTTTTGTTCTGCTACTCTTATCTCCTTGCTAATAGAGAATTATTGGTTTTAGATACAAATCAAATCTAAAAAAAATAAATAAATAAATAAATAACAAGAAAAAATGCTTTTAGAAAAAATAGGAAAAACTTACAATTAAAATTATTTATTTAACTAGAAGCAGAAAACAGTTTGGGGAGAAAAACCATTAAAAATGATTGAACATTTGAAAAAAAAATGAGAAAAATACTGACGTTAGAGAAATCTTGACAACATTTGGTTGTCGTATTTTTGATGGCGTTTCTCACACTCGCTCAGGAAACATCAAACAAGAAACAGCTTCATTTGGCAGAATAGTAAAGTTTCAAAAATGTCTTTAAACTCCAGACGGTTAAAGTTTTGTCTTTGTTAGTGACATAAAAGCCTTATTTGGCTGCAGTTTCCTTTATTGGTATCAAAGGTTAAACGGTGAGAGGTGTGATCAGGTATTGTCTGTGCGAGACGAGCTCATTAATGTGTCACAATTCATTATCAGAGCCTCGTCCTCACCTTGTCAGGTGGCTAATGGGAATATCAATCATAGGCTTCCCCATCACGACCCCGCTCACATCTCTGCTTCACATCTCGCTTCCGATGACTCCGCATCCCAAAATACCAGCCGGCCCAAACAGATCCGTCTGGAAGAAATGTCAAACACAATCCAGCTCCGCAGTAAACACACGCAAACATGGCTGACATACAGATTCTTCTTTCTCTGGCTGCCGTGGCAGCCATGCTTATTTTACAGATGTTTTCCAGCTGCTACATTCATACACAGTGAAATTGTGAATTAGTATTAAAATGGAAATAAGTGAGCTTTCATAAGATAAGATGAAAATTCTTGATCTCAGATGGAAGAATTAGATGCTTGCAGCAGCAAAGTTAATAAGATTCAGCAGAGGGGAAATATTGAAAAAACTATGAAAAATAAAGTGATAACACAACAAAAACAAGACAATTAAAATATTATTGTACATTGGTGGAGATAATAAACAAAAAATATACAGTAAGTTGGGTTTTTTTTCTATTTCACATCTTTTTTTTGGGTTCCTTCTGCTAATTTACAGTCTTTAAGCCCCGCCCATCCCCACGTGGCCACGCCTTCTCTCACTTAGGCGAGCAGGAAGGAAGTGAAGAGCAAACTGAAGAGCTCATAGCAGTAAAATAAAATCTGGAAAATTGACAGTTTTAAAGGACCATACCAGCCATTTTGCATGTTTGAGCCAAATATATTAAATTTTCATACATGTTACGTTACTGACAGTCATTTCCCAAAGGATAAAACCGTATTTCAGCTTTCCTGATATTTTGCAAAATCTCTTAATCTTTCAAAATCAAATATTCAAGTGATACACCCACCTTAAAAATCCATGTTTCTCCTGCTAATAGTTACACAGCCTTATGAAGTCACGGTCCTTTAAATTTTTCCATAAACGCAGGTCTTCTTTTGGGACTATATTCCCCGGTGGAGGCATACATTCACTCCATGCTTTTTATTGTGCTTAAACGCTAAAATTACCTAACTTCTAAAAAAAACCTGAATACACATCTTGTTGGTGATGATGGATTACCTATCCCAAGAACGTTTCAAGTATCAACAAGTTGATTTTAATAGCAGAATGAACTGAAACCAGTGATGGAGGTCTGGAAGGTAGGAAAAACATTTTTAATTCACTGTTCCAGTAGTATGCTTTGGGAAATGATTGTCAGTAACGTAACATGTATGAAAATTAAATATATTAGGTTCAAACATCCAAAATGGTTGGTATGGTCCTTTAAGTGAGATGCTGTATGTTTAATGATAACTAAATAAGTTTAGAAACCGTTTAGAGCTCCCAATCAGAGCATTTAATCATTTTCTGAACAAAGTTACGCAAGTAGACAGAGCTGGTGAGCCCATTTCCCTTTTTTTACTTTTTCTCTTTCCTGTGAAGGAAATAGTTTTTGAAATGTTGCAGCAGGAGGCAAACAGGAGGTGTTTAGCACCCTGAAATGCGACATAATTAGCCTGTGAATGTTTGGTGAAAATTTGGTGTTGAGCTGAGTTTTGCTTCCAACATGCTTACACCCAAATTAAGATAAATTTGTCAAAGTCCCTGTATAACCAGTTTAATTGGATTCTGGATCCACTTAACACAGATTTCTCCAAATTTAAATCTAGTCAGATTTGTTATGCATGCTTTCATATAAATGCATCAATGGAATTATGGAAAGTGTTGAATTAATTTTGTACAGAATAAAGTTTGTAATTGTTAGCAGACCTGTTGATCTTGACTCGTTCAGCCTGCTGGTTTGTTTTAAAGGCTGGTCATGTGGTTTGTCAATTCAAAAAAAAAAAAAAAANAAAAAAAAAAAAAAAAAAGTCAATAAAACGGAACAAAAACAAAGAAATACTAGAATGTGAGCAGCAGAGGAAGCAGAGCCGAGAGAAAAGGCATGAATGGCAGCCAGTCACAAGGCCAAGGCAGAAATCCCTGTACAGTGTCTTTCTTCTTCATCTGTCGTGTTTCTATCTTTCTCCTCCGTTTGTTCTGACTTGATACGGAGCCTGGGGTGAAAGAAGTTCATCGGCTTGAAAAAAAAAAAGCTCAACAGCAGGCGTAGCTTCCAAAGCCCCTGCTCTCAAATTGCCTGTAATTTCAGTTTTGTGTGTAAATATGTGTTTCTTGTCAGGTGTGCAGCGGCGAGAAGAAAAACGGGCAAGCCGACAGCTCTGACAAGCAATTACACAAAGCCTGTTTGGGAGGCAGGTTGGGATGAGCCGGGCGGTCAGGAGGATGAATCCTCCAGAGACGGAGAGGAAGATGGCCTGCAGGCGCACAGAGGTGAGAAAACTGCAGCCAAAACACGTTTCTGACTGGAATTGTGTGCTGACTGATTTACCGCCATTCTTCCAAATAAAGCCCAGAAACAAGTACAAATATTTATTATAATATGAAAAGGTGAGGGAAAAGTTAAACTTTGTATTCTGTGCTGTGATACGCTTTTAGCTCGAGATGTAAACCAGATTTTAGCAGCACTTACAGCTCAAAATAATGAATTTTACAATTCCTTTATAAATAAAAAAGAAGTCAACTTTGACCCAAACATCCAAAACATTCTCACGCTTTTAGTATTTTATTCTCATTAAACATTTTATACTAACATCAGCAACATTAACACCAGCATAAAACATATTCCCCATGACAAGAATAGATCATGGAGAAAATAATAATAATAAATTATTAAATAAAACAGGAAAGATCAAACTCAAGAAAATATATAATTTAGTGGATATTTTTCTTTTTTTCTCTTTCATTTTATCATTTATCAGTAACCTTATAAGGAGAAATCTACTTTCCATTTCTGACTAAATGTGTTTCACTAATTGCTGCCATCTGCAGCTGATTATTGTCCAGATATGATTTCATGGTTATGATTTGTAGCCAGTGGATTTTGGCTGCTTGACCAATATATTTAAGGAAATCTAACAAATATCCCTACTATGACTGATGAAGATCCATCATGGATCCAAACGCTGCAATTAATAATTTAAATCATTGATGGGAGTAAAAAAAGTTAAGCATACATTTTTTATCTAATTTTTTTTTTTTTTACGAGACGTGATAGCATTATGCTAAGGCCTCAACCTTCTGTTATGGACATCATGCGGTAGGATGATAATACTTAAGCAGTGGAACAGTGGTTACATCTGATGTGGAACCTTCCTGTGGTGCAGCCGTATGTGGACGTGGGAGGTGGAGGCTGAGAAAGTGACTTTGACAGATGGGAAGGCTGGCCCACCTCTCCAAGTCTGGCCCTCAGGGGGAGTCCTGCAGGGTGGAGTGTGATGGCTCTGTGGGAAAGAGTACAGTTTGCTCCTTCAGGGATGTTCCATTAACTTGATTAATGGCCTAATTAGTGGCAGTAAACACTCCTTGGAGATAAGGAGGAGGAAGGTTGGTGCGGTAGGACCACAGTCAGTCTGGTGCATTTGTTCTTTTTTTTTCTAAAGAGACTGCTGACACTGGTGATCGCATTTTACCAGAGTCTGTCGTCTACATCTAGCGCTCCGTACTATAGAATTATTATATTTTCATTAATAAATGGAGCTGCATAGAGTTTTTAAAAGGAATTTCTGCAACAGTAGACATTCTTAATGGTGGAAGGCTTACTTTCTGACAGTCAGTGTATTTACATAAATTTTAAAACGTTGATTACAATTGGATTTTTGCATGTTTGAGCCCAATAAATACAACCCACATACGTGTTATGGTACTGCCATGCAAAATCACTGGTATAGTCCTTTAAGGCAATGCATCAGTTTTTTATTCCACACATCATGTCTTCTTCTTTCGGCTGCTCCCATTAGGGGTTGCCACAGCAGATCATCTGTTTCCATCACTTCTTGTCCGTCGCATCAGCCACCTGCACGCCTCTCTCACCCCGCAGCTTTGACGCAGCACTTTGCAGTTTTCGGTCACGCCAATGAAGCAGATGCATAGTTTCCACCGGCACCCTGCTGGTCAACAGTACTGGTGGCGGTCATTGCCAGCCTGGGCCCCGACTGACCCGGNACCGGCACCCTGCTGGTCAACAGTACTGGTGGCGGTCATTGCCAGCCTGGGCCCCGACTGACCCGGTATGGAAATCTGATTTGTGATCCGCATATTTGCTTTGGCATTGCTTTTCTGCATAGATTTTATGCCGGATGCCCTTCCTGACATAACACTCCACATTTCTCCGGGCTTGGGATCGGCACGAGGGATGCACCGACTTGTGCATCCTCGGCGACTGAGTTTTTTTTTCCACACATCATGTAAACACCTTAATTGGACTAAAATCAGCATAAAACGGAGTAAGCTTCCTCCAAGTAATAGACTTAGATGATGCAATTATGAACCAATTTATTTGGGTGTGTAAACATCACAATCAACAGAATTTAATAAACTATAAAACCTGTAATAATTCTATATAGAAGCAAATCTGTGCAGAAGCCAGGTCAGAATCAGGGTTATTACCATAATGTTTCTACATGGTGGCCTGGCGTTGTCATTGAGAGAGACAAATCAGAATCATGTGTAAAGGTATTTCCAGCTCTCTGAAAATACCAGCTGATTTTAAAACAAATATCCCCTACAAAATCTTTGGAGTACCACGTCTGGTGGCCTCGCTGCCTTTTCCAATCTCAGCGTAGGCGTCCTGTTTCAGTCTCGTTCCCTCTCCCCTCATCTTCCTCTACAGATGTGGGTTGAGAATGTTGGGAGACCTTTGCTCTCTCGCTGAGAGAGGCGGGCGAGCGAGTCTTCATCCTCCTCTGCACTAGTCTGAAATGCAGCCAAGTTGGGCGATGCAGCCGTGACCCACCCGTAGAGCGCTTACGAGCAGTTCAAAGGCTGCTTCCTGCTCTGTGACGTGGAACAGAAATGTAAGCTTTTGTGGTAATTAGCCAAAGAATGTGAAGATAAAAAGCAGAACTGATAATTGCTATTGACTCAAAGATGAAAATTATCTTTAATGTGAGCAATATAATGAGATTGATGCTATGATAATCTTCAGACTGCTGGGTTGCTTTTTCCTGCGTTGTGTTGCTAAATTCTTTACAAGATATCTCATTTACTTGTGACATGAATGATGCTAATGACTGTGATGCTAAATTGTGGATTTCTTTTGCTTAAAGGAGCCAATTTGCTAAAATGAGGCAATATTTTGAAGAGAATAAATGACTTTGTTAGTGAACTTTACTACAGTGTGAACTCCTCTCTTGGCAGTTGCGGTTAGCTCTCGCTTTGTTAGCTCCTCTGCAGATAATTTTATTGTTCATTTGGGATTCATTTTGAAACAGAATTGCTGCTGACTTTCTTTGGAATACTGGCGTTTTCCTTTCAAGTAAAGTCTGCTGTTCTACCCCGGTAACACTTATATGAAACGGGACTCCCCTATATTGTTTTCATTGATTCTGTCATGGCAACCTTGTAACAGAGCTCTGCTTCATAATTGGATTGCAACATTGGACAGAATAAGCTTCAGTTCTCTCAGAAAAGACAGAATAAAGGAAAGCAGAAACACTTCAATCTTTGTGATGCAAAGCTTTTGTTGTTGCAGAGAAATAAGTGATAACGAAGATCAGATTTTATGCAAGTGGTGGACTTTTGCCTTGTATGCTTTAAGAAACATCAGAAATTAAATCCAGAATTGTAAGATGAGCTTTGATTGATGAAGAATAAGGCTATTCTTCTTTTATTTATCCTCAAGCACATTGTGTTGTACTCATGGTAATGGGAATACTCTCTCCTGCCTGTAAACAAGCAGATTTCTACCAGAATATGAACTTTTTCAGGAACCTATGAACTTTAGTTTGTTTACCCAAAAGAGCCCGGACCCATTTTTCTACGTGAACTATTGTTCCTGAACCTTTATTTTTATTTTTTAGCTCTTACTCCAAGGCAGGTACTCAAAATTTGTTCAAGAATTTCTGGAGTTGACCTTGCGAGACTGAACATGATTGATCTGATTGGTCGGGCACAAACTTCCCCCAGCTCAAAATGGCAGACAGCCTCCATTTGAAAATGGTGAATTTGTATTGCGGTGAAGTTTAGGCGTACGTAAATGATGCAGCTTTGATGTCACTTGTTCCTCAAATTTCCACAGTCTTCATGGTACTTGACGCAAGGTGAGAATATTCTGGCTAAATGGACTCTCGATGGCCATAAAACTGCAGAACAAGGATGCCGTCTTATTAATATTACATTTTCATAATGATGGACTCTTTCTGAAGGATCCAGACAAACTTGTTTCAGCAACCAGGTGGGATTGAGTTATCTCCCTGTCTTTTTAAAAGAAAAACAGGATTCTCCTTCTGTCAGTCTGCAGCAAAGATGGCAGAGCTGTTGTGGAGGCTGCCTTTTTTGAATCAGCCATTACAGAACTTGTAAAGTGTGATTCTACTGGGCTTATGTTTGATTTTGATGCGTGAAAATACAGACATGGTGTGAAATGCTTCATTCCAAGTGCACTGGCACCGCTTTGAAGGGATTTTATTGGCCGTGTCAAGCAGGACAGGTGCGACCCAGTGAGCCAAGATGAGCCGATCAGGATTTCTCAGCAGCAGAATAAAGAAAGACTCCTAGCAGAGTAAATGTTCGATTTATGATGGTACAACTCACACAGATGGATGTGGATAGATATTAGGTGATTCTCACAGGATTAGGGGGACTTTTATCTTTGCTGGAGTACACACAGGTCATTTGTGCTGCAGGTTTAATAAGAGAAATGACAGGCTGACTCGCAATTAAAATCACAGCAACTTCTGCGATCATTACAAATCTCTGGATGTCCACAGGTAATATCGACCCTGTGTGACGGGAGATGAAGCAGGAACGACAGCTGTAATTTGATTTCAAAGTTTCCAGCTCCATCCCAGTCCATGTGGAAAGCAGGTTTTATATACCCGTCATCCTTAGCACCTCTTGTTGTGGTTTTCGCTCTGGTTGTGTTTGGAAACGGAGAGCGGAGTCACGCACCAGATGGCATCTCACACCCTCGCTGTCTCCTCAAGCCCACTCAGTGACCAGTGCCATGCTGCCACTCCGGGCACAAGCAGCGTGAGGCAGAATTCATTAGCAGGATCAGGCTGGCAATAAGGAGGTCTTAAACACAGGAATTCATCAGTCAGAGGGTTCACCGTTTCCTGTGTCGCTTCCTTTTTGAGGAGTTCCGTTTTTGTCGCCGCGAGTGCAAATCTTCCTTAACGCTTAGCCTGGCGTTGAAGATCCTTAAAAATGAGTCATTGGTTCAGGAAATGAGAGCTAAAACGAACTGTGTAAACACTTTGTTGCGATACAAATCCATATAGAACACACACACACACACACACACACACACAGTCCTTGAAACCCTATACTCTGTCTCCTTCTGGGTTTAGGTGGAGATAAACGAGTTGAGGTAAACAATTCTCAGCAGAATAACCTACGAGCGTCGATCGTTGCTGGCCGCATTTCAGCCTCTTGTGTTTGGCCTTTTTAAGCAAATCACATTGTAGTCGTTGGCCTTTCAGAGCGATCTCCAATTCAGGACTTTGAATTGGAACAAAGCAGAAATAGAAGAATATAAATGCTTGGGTAGCGAGGACTCTGAAAAACCTTGAATAACAGCTCAATGAATGTTAAGCTTCTCAACAATTCTGAACGGATGTTTAATCAGTGCGGCGTGTTGTGGTTTGGCTAAATAAACGTCTGTCACGTGTGGCAAAAGGACCAAATGCTTGCTGTCCTTTTCTGTGTCAAACTGCAGCCGTCCAATCAGAAAAGAGGAAGAGACGGTACTTAAAATGGCACGTTGTTACTCAGTGTGCACAGCGATGCAGCAGTACTGGGAATTAATGTGTTTTTTTTTTTTTGCACATTAATGGATTACAAAAATAAATAAATAAATAAAATAGACCCCAAAATGAAAATATGAACATGGAAATCTATACAATATGTCCCCTTTAATGATATAGCCAGAAAGCTGTTTTCTCTAAGGCATTCTTTAGAAATAGTTCAGAAGTTTATTAAATGGCTTTTTTTTTTTTTTTTTTNTTTTTTTTTTTTTTTTTTTCAGAAAGTGGCACCAGAAACCATCAAATCAAATCAAAACGAGCGAAGGCAAATGTTTAACAGGAATATTTTTCTATATATTACATTTTCACAGTTTTGCATCTGTGACTTGATGATTCCATTTGGCGTCTGGCACAAATCAGATTTATTTTTCTGTCCACATCTGGCATCGTCTGCTGTTTTCCTGTTTGAATCTTGGAGGAGCACAGTTGGTCATTTTTCTTTCAGCGAGCTCAGTCTGCCTGCCTGTCTGTTTGTCTCGAACAACTTAAGTCCCCCGAAAGAGAGGAAGTTGCAGCTATGTTGCTCATTACATATTCCCCCTGAAGAACTCCATACTGTGTTCGCTCAAACTCTGACTCCCCTCTCTCTCTCTCTCTCTCTCTCTCTCTCTCNTCCCCCCCCCGTCACACACAAACATACACACACAAACAACATGACTCCCAGATCCTCCAAACCTGAGCAGAATAGCAAGAAGGGACAGGATACACATGATGGACTATAGTAGTGGAGTTTTTCATCGTTGCTTGACTGTAACGGCTGCAAATCCAGAAAAAATGACCTTGTAACCACTGCAAGAACTTCATTTGACAATTTAATTCCCAAATTCTCTCTGAAAATATTATATTTGTGCAGGAAACGTCTGCTTAGCTGAGAAAACAAACCAATACATTTACTCGTCCTAACAGCTGCCTGCATTATCTGATTGGATCTTTTTAAATGAGTCGAGCCAAAATACAATATTTTTGGAATTATACTGAGTTTCTTTTTCAATAACCCTCAGAGTAAATAATACTTTGCTACACTTTCATGTTTGACTCACAATTAAATCTGTCCTGTCTGAATGTAATGCAATATGCATTATCAATTTTTGTCTGTGGATGTTGGAGCGAGTTAGTAGTTTAGGCTCAACAGCACCACTGTCTGACCATCCTCGGTACTGCATTTAACCAGTCTCCATGCATGACTCAACCCAAAAAGTATGCATCTCTGGGATATGTGCCATATTTGGAGATGTTGCTATAATATTGAAATTCAAAAAGATGATGTAATATAAGAACTATCCATATAGTGATTATTGCACTTTTATGTTGACTGGTGAGGTTTGATGCAGTAGAGCGATAGAACGATGGAGCAGACGAGCAGATATGAGGCGAATATGTGTACCCAGGGGTTGGAAGACACACGCACGCACACACACACGCGCACGTCACCCTGTCTTGACAAACCCGAAGAGTTTCTTATAGAATCTTGACACTTGTCTGACTTGTCCACTCCCCGATCAGCCAGGAGCTTCAGCAAACTCCTCAAACTCCTTCCTGTCCCCTGAGAATTCCAGACTCAGAATCGGCTGAAATCCACAGCACATCATGTCAGAGCTGTGCTCCTCTGAGGGCTACTCCCATACACTGAGTACTACAGACAAACACACACACACACACATATACACACTCCTGTCTATCACAGCTCACCACCGGGGTTGCCGCAGACATGCACTGACATCACAATTAAACCAAGAACGCCCCGGCACTGCACAGTCATCCATCACATGCACCCCACCCCCAAACACACACACACACACACACACACACACATGCACACACACACACACACACACACACACTCTCACACACACACACACAGAGATACACACACACACACACACACCAACAGGGAGCAGTGGCAGGAGTGTTTTCCCGCATGCTGAGAGGGGAGGAGTGCTTCTCATGGTGGCAGGTCCACAAAACAACTTGATTGGGGTGTGAAAATAATTTTTTTTCTACATTATTCTGCTCCTCACAAGTCAATTTTTCCTTCTCGTTTAAAGAACAGTGTGTTCCGTGTTGAGACGAGATGAGACTAAACCTTTTGGCGTTTGATGATGTCACTATTCCACCATCTTTCCCTTAACACTCCCCCCCTTTTTGAGCAGTCAGTCATGGCAGGAGGGTGCTGATAATTCCCTCCGTATTAAAGAAGATGCCCTCTTCAGGGGCCCCTGGCACTCAGCAGGCAGGCGGCCCCGTGATTCTGATCTCATCAAGCGAGCACGTCCGCTTCCATTAGTCTCTGGCATTGTGCTCGAAATTGCTCTGACTTGTCGGGTGATTACCTCAAATGAACAATTAGGCGGCTGGCTGTCACAATAACTTGCTCCCCGTCTCTGAATTGGCTCACCGGTTTTAACGGCTGCTGCCATCAAGGCTCCAAATAAATGATCCATTCTGGAGGGGAAATGTCAGCTCATCGCTGCCATTAATGAATTGGTGCACAACATCTCGTCACATACATTGTAATGAGATGATGAAAGAGATCATGCTGTTACTGGACAATGAGTGAGCTGGCAGATGAAGTTTCTTGATTGAGACTTGAAGAGATCAGTTTTCAGTGAACGCATTAAAATAAAATTTTAAAAAACAGCATGTCAGGGGATTTTTGGGAAAGTATGTGATGGCGTGTTACTTTAGCAAGCAAAAGTGATCAGTAGTTATTAGACTTAAAACGATCAGCAGAATTATCCGCAGAGTAGTGGAAAAAGCTGATACTAATTTCTTCTTTCTGCTCCTCTGATTCTGTAGTCACAGCTTTTACCAGTTAAAATAATCAGATTCATCAAATTTTCCACATGGAAAGCAGAAACACATTTTTGTAGAAGTACGATGAATGTATAATATTATTGGTCAGTGGAGTATGGTGGTGAGCCCTTAGATTTTTCTAAGTAAGGGTGACAAAAACCATTTAGGGTTAATAATTGGGGGAATAATGAAAATGTTTATACTGGTAACACAGCTGCTACAATTACCATAAAACTTTGTGAAGACAAGCGTGTCTTAATGATGTGGTCATAATCATGTGTTTTATGATAGGGGTCAGCAGAAATTATTTGCCCTCTGACAAAATCTATGATGTTACTTCAAAATTTTTCCTTTTATACCTTGCATTAAAATCCAATCTCAGTATCAGGATATGTTATCTGGATAATGGCGTCTGATCAGGACTTGATCAGATTCAGGGGGCCGTTACTCTAGTTAAAGCCCCTCTTTCATCCTTGCTCTGTGGACGATCTCCATCCATTTATAAAATAATAACTTTTTCCCGTCACTGTCAAATTTTCCAGGTACAGGTGCCCATTTACAGCAAAGGCAATTCCCATTCAAAATAACTTTATTAATGAGTGAGTGGAGCCAAAAGACGAGGCAGGATCACGTTTTCAACTCATTGGCAGATTTTATTTCATGAATTTGTCCCAGCTGATTCCTTTACACCTGGCGAGCTGTAACAGAGATCCGATCCAGACCACGACCATATACGGTCTGGCCGATCGGATAGCATTCCGATCACAATGCGTTCTGTGCTCATTTACATCATTAATGTGTGTTCTTCTTTATCCAGATAACATATCTTGACTCAGATCACATGTTTATACAAGGTGTAAATTGGGTGTAAGTGTGCACTGCCGCCATCTAACGGAAGGTGTGTTTAATTGCATTTGATATGCATTAATATGAATGAATAGTTTTAACAAAATCTTACCCACAACGGAAACTAATTGCTAATTAATTTGCTTTAGGACCATTGTTGGGTTTCAAAGAGGATTCCTTTAAAAATCTAACTTTGCTTTTCTTTTTGTTTAACCTGTTAGAAAGTTTCAAGCAGAGGGTCTGGTGTGTGTTATGTACAATGTAGAGAATACAAAGCCCTTATTGATTTGGCTCATTGTTGAAGACAAACTTTTCTGCAGCCTCATAAAGTGAAGAATGAGCTCTCTCCAAGAGTCAGTGTGGCTGCTTCCAAACAATATGTCTGGAACGTTTATTTGCGGCGTGAATAAATCTAAAGATTCACAGTCACTGATGAAAAATTCACTGGTGGTGTTTGTTTGCACACTTCCAACTCCTCTTCCTCATCATCAGAACAGCAGAGCAGATCTTTATTCGTCGCCGTGTTGCCTGGTCTGCTGCGATTGGTTCTAGCCACGGTGGGCAACTCATCAAAAGCGGCAGTCGTTGGTTCCGGACACATCTCTGTGAAGCATGGAAATTTACTAGAGTGTCATTTCCATGTGTGAGTGAGTGTATTTGTGTCTCTTATCTGTTTCTACCCCCAAACCAACCTGAGGAGAGGTTGGCTTGGAAAACCCGTAAGGAAATCCTGCATCAGTTCTGGCCAGATTACCAATCAGAGTGTGACCGATATCAGGAGGTGCAGAGTAGAGTAATGCAGCCTAATAGCAAGACAAGCCGAAGACTCTTTAATGGTAATGAATACACAATGTGAGCCCAAGGCGGGATGGGGGAGTCGTGACCAGACTGGTGAGGAGGGAGTGATCGCCACAGTGTGTGTGTGTGTGTGTGTGTGTGTGTGTGTGTGTGTGTGAGTGAGGGAGAAAACAAACTCAGACCACAGTGGAAAAATATTACATTGCACGTAAAGGTCTTGCATTCAGACTGTACTTCAGTATTACTAGTAAAAAGTACCAAAGTGTCCAAAGTAAAACTGCTATCTCTGTGAAATTGTTTTAATTAAGTGATGAATATCCCAAATCCAGTTTGTTAAAGCCCATAATGGTCATCTGTCATTTTATTATTGGTGCATCTGCTGCAACCACTGCAGAATTATGCAAAGAGGCAGAAGTAGAAGTGTCAAGAATCAGAAAATCTACGTTGCTTGATATAGGACCATCATACTTCCTGTCAGGATGCAATGGTACTCAAGAGACACTTTGTAGCCACTTTGTGCTGAAAAACAAAGATGTTAATCCCACTCGAGGCCTGTTTAACTTCTCTGTGACTGCTTGGGTGGTTTGCTTCCATATCCGTTGTGTGTAAAGTCATAAAAACACGACTTAAATTCATGGAGGCCGTATAACATGAGCAGCGAACGAAATTTACGTTATACAGACTCTCACAGAAAGTGTAATTTGGCCTGTAAGAAGTATCCTATATTTATCATATAGCTTTCAGCTGCCTGTGGCACCATTTATAATCTGTTATAAATTACGATAAAGATGAAATCCTGAGACTGCTTTGCACTTATCCCCAGTTATGGCAATGTAGAAAAATAAAAGAATCATCCATATCCATATTAATCCACTCATAGAATCAAATTAAAATGTCTGCATCATTAGCTGTAAGACCTCTGGTTTTGTTTTCCCTCTCCTGTATCCCATAACTTTTGCGTTTTAAACCGGTTTCTCTCTTCACAGCTCTTCATCAGTCTTTAAGCCATCCCTTGTTTTTAAGTCCTTTTAAGAGAGGGATGCTGATAAGACAAGTGCATAGAGAGGAGGTATATGGTGTGGAAAAAATGGGACTCTGGATAGACTTAAAACTCAGAGATCTGTTGAAGTCCCTCTTTGCCTTAGGAAGTCCATTATTTGGATGATTACCTTCTGCTCATGAACTGAGCAACCACAGCGAATGCAACCAGCGGCGAACAAAACGGACCCGCGTTCAAATGCAGCTGAAAGCCCTCACATTCTGCTGGATTCAATCAGAGGGTGAAATCTCTCAGCCAAATTGATCTGTTTCAACACACATCCTGAGATTACATTCTACAATAGATTAAAAGACTGATGGGAGGGGGGATGTTCCCTTTGTCAGCAGAATGGAGAGAAAAACCAATTCAGACACCGACTCTGTTTAAGTCTGCTAGTCGAAGCTTCATTCAGACTGTTAAAATAATCAAAATTCAGCTGTTTTTCAGCATCAGGACCAGAATCTATTTGCAGCAATTTCTACTCAAATAACATAGAAATGTATGCTGTATTTCTGCTTCTGTTTGTGAATAATCAAGTAAACAATAAGTAAAAAATAAAATGAAATTAAAGCCAAAGGCAGTATTAATCTTTTTCTGTGAATAGAGCAAATGTGAAATTGACATATACTGGATATTTGTCAGGGAAAAGTTCACTAATCTGACTTAATATATTATCTATAATATTATTAATATTATAGATATATTACTTAATATTATTATCTATATCAGACTTAATAATGTGTCAGATTTTCCTCTCATATTTGTCTCCAGTAATTCATTTTTCCTTATTTTAAGCCCTCTTGTCAAGATAGTGATTTTGTACATTTCCCAGAATGCCTCGGGACAATCCTGAATGGCTTCCCCTTTGGACTTTTTGTCGAGAAAGTGGTCTGGTGCTTCTTTTAGGATAAATCACTCGTTAGTCCAATAATTATTTTACAAAAGCAGGTGAATAGGCTTCGTTCCTTGTGTCTTCTTTTTTGGAATTTTTGCTTTCCATCTCCATTCCTCATTAAGCATCTCACCGGCTTTTTCTCTTTCATTTTAAATCTATATTTCATTGCCGTATCTGGTCTTATAGTTGATTTAGCCATTCGGAAACATTAAATAATAATGATTGGAATGTTTTGTTGGAATACTGTGAGACTCCCGAATGTAATCCCTCGACTTTCTCTGGGAAAAGTCATCAGGCATGATTGACTTTTTCTTTTTTTTTTTAAGCTGTCTTAATTTGGAGTCGTTGCTTTTGAGCATGGCTAATAATGTCTTTTCCTTAACCGGGAAGGAGAGATAAGTAGAGGAGCATCTGAAATCGATGGAGAGGATTAAGGAGGACCCAGGGGCCTTCCTCCTTCTCTATTCTGACTCCTACAATGAAGCCATGCCTCTCGTTAGCCTCCTGAGGCCACAAGGTAGGAAATACCTCCAGGCTAGGGAAAATAATACAATCATCTTGCATAATTCAACCGCTTTGCATTTTAACAGTTCACAAATCTGTTTTGTGTGTCTTCTGGATGTTTACGATTTAATCTGAGCATTATTTGCATTGAAATCATCCCATTTTAAGAGGAAAAGGTGAAGTTTTGCTGGGAACACAGGCAGGACCTTTAAATCTGACATTTCAGTTTCAATTACTATATGTGGCATATCATCAGAGGACCTGCTGGGGAATTATGGAAATGCAACCTCAGCAAGGAACTGACCGCCCTCAGCTAGGAAATTACACTGCGACAAAGTAATTAAAAACCATGTCTAATTTAAATACAGCACTCTAAAATACCCCAAAGATGTATCAGTCTGGAAAATGCCGCTTCCACAGGTTTTGAAATTAAAGCAGCCGCCGGTGTCCATGCCTAAGCAATAACGATTGACCTGCCTTTGGAAATAAAATGTAACCCTTCAGTTGAATCAAAAAGGTGTGTATCCATGTTTCCAATGCTTTATTGTGCAAAAGCCACATTCTTCTTCTCACATTTGCTGCAGCACTGGTGCACACACTGAGTGAAAACATGCAATTTTAAGAGCTGTCTCAAGATGTTAAAAACAAAGCTTTCAGGCAGAAAAACTTTAAAACTGGTGATAACGAATCTTACGTAAGTCTGTTTCAACCTGTTTTATCTTAGCAAAGAACTTGAGAAATTCAAGTTTCAGGTGCTTAAAACTCTTTTATTTTCTTTTAATTCAGCACAGTTTAGGAGTTCTTGTCTTACAAACTGTTTTCCCTTTGCTGCAGCACCACTGTGCACAATGAGTGAAAACAGTACTGTCTCTCAAAAAACCTGCTCTGTTCTGATTGGCCAGCTGGGACGAATCAAAAACGAAGGGCACTCCAGGACTTATGGGTCTCTTTAATATATTGTGCGTTTGGAATATTAACGAGTCGATCTTCTCATTTACTTTTTAGACTTGTTCGTCAATATTCTAATGCAAATGGTGCTTGATAAAATTATTTCTTTGGATAAGATAACATTGTATCATCTTGAAAACATCTTGAAACTTCCTTGAGCTCCAGTTTTTGCAGCGTAGGTCCGTTCCTTGCGTATTTGTGGGTCAACGTGCACATGCCTGCACACAACACACATACACACACGTATCTATAAGCGGCTGGTATAGGTAACAGCCCCATTATGAAGCAGCGAAGCGGCTCAGCCGGCATCCTGGGCCTTGCTGACAAAAGTCTAATGTATAGGGCCTCGTGCTCTCTGTGCTGGAATTCAATTAGGCTTCCTAACGGTAGAACCCGGACTGGGAATGGGATGGAGGAGTTAGAGTCCTGTCATGTGGGCCCAGTGGGGCAGCAAGCCTCGACTCTGTCTGCTTAATACTGGTGTCACAGCCACAGGGAGAAGCTCGCTGCCTGCCGATCCGACTGACTGAATTAACTTGATTTGCTGTTAGTTTTCTTTCTTTACAGCTGCACTAGATAAGACTTTTATTTAAAGAAACACGGCACTTTGCAAGGAGCAGCTTTACTCAGGGACTTGAGTTCAATTTACTGTTCTATGCCCATTTTGTGAGACTTTCTCCTTTTTCCTTGACATTTCCACAGGGACATATTGTACTTTTTACTACTGTACATTTATCTGATGGCTGTAGCTACTAGTTACTTTGCAGATTAAGATTTTACATTTAAATGTGACATCATATTATACCGGTTTTCATGTTCTTAGTTACAGTTAAAGCTGTATTTTGGAACCTTTGCTTTATGCTTTAATGTACAAAAAACATATTAATCTACTTGTCTTTCATTGTGAAGAAAGGTACCTGCCATAATGTTAAATATTCCCACTAATTCAACAATAGTGTGAAAAATTTTTGGAATAAAATCATTTAAAAAAATTGTCCAAATTTGAAATAATAAATTGTACATTTTAAAAAAAAAAATGCAGATTTAAGGTTCTTTGTGCCAATTTTTGTGACGTTCAGATGAGCTGAGCAAAGATGCAGTTAGAGATTTAGGGGCCCCTTGAAAAGCTGTCACTTTGGGCCCCACTATCCCAAAATTATTTGACTTGTCACAGGCCCTTAGAAATCATTCAAACCTACTGGAGCTTAGTACAGGTTCTGTGCAGGTTGAGTCAGAAATGCAGTTTTATTGAGCTAAAACAGGGCTGAGAAATTATGTTTTACATGCTACATAATGTTATGAGTTTTTGTTTGCTAAGTAATGAGTAACTACAGCCATTAGTGTTGTGAAGGAAAATTGAGTGTACCAAGAATCCCCGAATTTCCTCCTGTGTTTGCTTTACAAACATCAGGCTCGCCTCCTTTAACCTCCGTCTGATTGGTGCAGCTGCAGCACAACATATCTTCATTTCAGTTTTTGTCCTTCAAGCGCGAGGCCGTGTCTGCGAGCCAATCCAAACAACCTCTCTGATGCAGACGGTGGGGTTGAGTGTAATCAGGGACAGAGCTTCAGAAGCACACGCCTGCTTCAAAACACTCAACATGAACACAAACACTTAACCAGGTAGAGCTATTCCTCGCACTGTCCTGCTGAAGACGCAGCCAGCAGGACAGTGGCCCCGCCGTCCACGACTCAGCATGGGATAATCAGTGTAGAGCCGGGGCCGGGATTGCAGCAGGGCAGGGGGTGTTGGGTGGAAGGCTGGGGGCGAGCAAGGTGACAGGGGTGGGTCTTCCACCATCAGCAAAGAGCCAGCATGAGATGTGATAATGACCAACCCACCATGAGTCCCGAGCTGCCCGCTAACCAACCACTATCAAGCGCAATCATGGAGAGGGAGGGAGGCCCATCGGAAAGACAGAGAGGAAAGACAAAAGACATCTGCTTTTCTATCTGAAATACTGAGGTTAAAAACAAAACAAATCTGGCAATCGGAAAATAAAAATATAGCCACAATAAAACATCAAAACACTGTTGATATGTAAGTTTTACCAAAAGTGGTAATTAGGAGATAATGGCACTTTGAATTTGCCCACATTTCTCAATATTTTCTAAACTCTTTGGTGCCTACCACTGTTGGGCTAAATTTGATAAATATTATGTTCACACTCTACCAAGGGATTTATAGATTTTTAACACAGAAAGTTCGATTTTGCTGCTTTTAGCCTCCATCTCAATGTTTGTGCAAATCAAACCTTTTCATTTAGGGTTAGAGGTATTTCTGCAGCTTGTTGTATTTCCAACTTGAATGTATGACTGGGTTCATTGGCATTATTCAGAACAGAGCTGGCTTTTTAGGAGGGGATCTTAAAGAGACAGTACCTAAAATGTCTATTTTCACTCAGTGTGCACAGCGATGTTGCAGCAAGAGCATAGAAGTGGATAAGTGCGGGGTTTTTTTGCTCATTAAAGCGATGCAAAGATGTAAAAATAGACATAAATATGACATTTCCGCTTTAATACTTTGTCTGCTTAAATTTATTGTACCAAAAACCTACACATCGTCCAGCAAACCTTCATTTTGAATTCAACACTTGTTTGCCTCATTTGCGAATTTGGAATTTTGCCATAACATCCCAAATGTTATTCATCTCTGGAGATATGTAGCAGGATCATTAGCACAAGGGCTTTTTTCTTTTAACACACCTAATTGTGTTGCTGTTCACAGATACATGCACACAATGAGCGCCGTTCTGTTACGATAACTGCCAAAATGTACAATTCCAATTCCTATTACCATCCGCTCGAAAAGAATGTGCTTTCACAAAGGAGTGGAAGTGGATACAGTACATGAGATAAAATTACCCTCTGTCGATGTTCCTGCTTATTAAAGTGATTGTCAGGTAAAACACAATGAAGTCTTTAGTAGGTTGAGAGAGAAGATGAAGGGATTGGGTGGTTTTTGTCTTTATGGTGAGCAGGCAGGAAGGGGTGGAGGGTCATTTTAAATTACAATAATTGAGCAGAAGATGACGAAAGATGATAGTTATCATCAAATATGTCCAGCTTTGAGTTGAAACCCTGCAAAAAAAAAAAGTAATTTAGTGGTTGTGCTCAGGTAGAGAAGTACGTGTATTTTATTCTGTGTGGTGGGTGCATCTTGAATGTCTGAATACATGCATGTATATTAGCATCCAGGGTTTATCTGTTATGCTTTAACCTGCAAATAAATGCATGAGTTGCTGTTTAAACTGTCGCAGGAGATGGAGAAAATGACCAGTAGAGCAAGTAACAGATTCAAAAAGTCGCATCGAATTGAATCATAGCTCTGTGATGCAATCTCAACACAAATTGTGCAACATAGGCATCACAAAGAAACACTTAAAAGGGTCAGAAATATCGGAATCAGCAGGTAATTATAATATCTTCAGGTGTTTATGATATTTTGAGGGCCACGAAACCTGATTAACCGCCCAAATGATTTATGAATGAGTGATTAAAGCGCAATTAAATTGATTTCCAATATGCTTGAAATTTGAGCTCATGATCGGGTTTTTCACAGCAATTCTCAGCTCCTCTCATATCTGACTAGCTGAATGAGGTGTGTTTAGCCACTCAAGCTGTGGGAGGCAAGAACACACCCAATTTAGCTAAATCAGATATTCTTAGGTGTTTTACATAATGGTTTACTGCTTAAGTGCAGATTCTGGGTTCATCGTGGACTATTTTAAGTATTTCAGTGGCCTTTTACTTGAAACTATAAAGTGGTTTCGAAATAACTGTTTGGGCTTTTCAAGACATGCAGGATTGATGGTTTTGACTTTAGGAACGATTTGCTGCAGGGTTGTAGTTTGAACTGAATGGGCTTTGGTCTGAGAGCAGGTACGAGGAGGGCGTGTTGGTTTTTGTGATACTGTATATAATCTTGAGCTCTGAGGCGTTTTGGATTTAAGTCCGTGAAGCATCTATGATCCTTACATAATAGAAGTTTTTGAAAGCAGAAAAGAAGTCTTTGAAGGAGTGAAAAAAATTGCGTTTGATTCTGAAAATACCTTCAATAAATAAACAGAAATGGTGCTTGATAACGTTATTTTCCTTGGATAAGAAAAAAATAAAGTGAATCACCTTAAAACGCAATCTCGAAACTTTCTCGAATGTCTGTTTTTTGCAGTACAGAAACAAGAAAGTCTGGCTCTTTGTGTGATTTACAGTGCGTCACCCTCTCTCTCTCTCTCTCTCTCTCTCTCACTGAAATACATCCTTGGACAAAAGCTGTGGCTGACAGCAGAGATAAGGCTCCTCGAGGTCGAGATGCTTTTGTATCAGCGTGCATCACTTTCACCTGCTCTTCACCGGCCGTGTTCTCACAGGGGAAAACAGATTTCCAGCTGCTATATCTGGTCAAAGAAATGAATAGAGACAGCTCTGAGTGTGGGCTATAATCCCCTCGCCGATCATACACTGTAAACTGAAATACTCTTTGACTGTAGGTATTCCGTCGCAGCGTTATCCTAATTATCTCGGGGGGAAAGAAGTTTTTGTTACTCAGCGGTATAAAAACAAAATAGGACGTTTGGAAGTACCACAGCAGATAGCACATTGTACTTATTTCTCCTCCCTATCATCAAACTAAGACCACTCATTATCAGATACCTTACTTTTTAACATAAGGAGTAGAACTTCTCCAGAAAACTCCGACACAGCAAAGAAAACAAAACAGCACATTAACAAGTGATTCAAGTCGTTTTGGTCCAAAGTTCAGTTGCAAAACTTTTGTTTTCTTGACAGCCATACAGATTATCTCAGCCTGTTTCTCCTGCAAATCTCACCACGCTAGCAGATGTTTAACAATGCAAACATGTTTGCATGCTAGCTGCAACATGTAGCCTGCTTCCTTTGAAGTGTTGTTGTGATTAAAGGAGCATACCAGTGATTTAGAATGTTTTACCCCAATAAGTACAACCCGCATGTTACATGACTGGCAGTCATTTTCCAAAACATAATAGTGGAGCGATAAATATTAGAATTGTTTTTTCTACCTTCCAATCAGCTATTGGTTTCAGTTCATTCCAGCACGCTATAAAAATCAGCTTGTTGAGACTTGAAATGTGCTTGAGAGAGATAATCCATCACAGTGAAAGTTACTGAATTGAACTGGTTCGACGCTGAGCTGCACAGAAGAAAATGCATGTTCCACCAGGAAATATAGTCCCAGGAGAAAACTGCTTTTACCGAGAAATTAAGAACAATCGTAACTTCTACATTTGGACATACGTGTTAGCATGCAAAACATCAAATTTTATGATGGGTGAATCACCTGAACATTTGATTTTGAAAGATATGGGGATTTGACAAAATAACACCAAAACTAAAAGTCTTGCAGGCTCTTGCAAGTTTATTAGGCTCAAACATGCAAAATCACTGATATGATCCTTTAATGCTTTCCAGGGATGACTTATGTTTCGGCCTACACAATGCTCACTAGTGGATATAATACCGAATCCTCCAGCCTGGCAAAAAATACGCATGCCCAACAGTTGCTAATCGAGTATAATCCTGGTTTTAGCATTGCAATATTTGTTGGATCTTTGCAGCTTTTTATGCAACATTCATTTGCGTAAACTAACACGTGTTATATTTTGATGTAATATTAGCCTTTTTCTATAATATATTCATATATATATATCAGCTATAATTTATTCTTAAGCACATTTGCCAGCCTCTTAAACCCATTCTGTTGTCTTGCAGCATTTCCCTTCCTGCTTCTAATGATCCTGAACTTCCACTTACTGTTTAATTTGGTTAATCTCCTCAAGAAACCAGTTAGCAACACACACACACACACACACACACACACACACACACAGGCAGAACTACACATCATCCCTACTCATTATTAATGAAGGAGTGAGGCTGGACATGAGCAAGCAAAGTGAGAGATTGCACCAAGCAAGAAACTCAATGTGAATCTAAATAAGACGTCACAGGTACAGCAGGATACGGCGACGCAGATGCTAATTGAGCAGCTAATGAGTACTTCTGCTGCTGTAGCATCGTTTCCCATGTGTTTTCCTGTTGTTTGTCGTTGGTATTTGGACAACCTGCTTGAGAAATGCATAATTAGTAGGTGAGTGGAACTGAATCTAAGAATCCAACTGAGCACCAAATTAATATGTTTTATCACGTGAACTGTACTTTTGGAGATATTTGTCAGCGCTACAATAGAAAACACATTTGAATCTAGAAAACAGGTTGTCAGGTGCTTCATTTTTGACCTTCCCAAGGCAGATCTGTGGCAGAAATGGCAAGATGTTCACATGCAGAAATTAAAGATTTTAGCTCCTAAAATGAGCAGAACATAAAAACAAATGATGCAGTTTTAAGCATCTTTAGTTTGAACTTCAGAAGTTTTGTTGCTTGCATGAGGTCAAACACTCTTAAATTAAGGTCTTTTTTTTTACTAGTTTAAAGCCCAGTTAGTGTTTTGTTGGATCTGTATGTACTATATGACTTTCTGGCTTTGTTATTTTTATTTATTTTTAAACCTGCCATACACCATGAGATTCTGGGACTTCCTGCCACCACATTACCTTACATGCTTGATACCTAAAGTACACAACCTGATTAAGAATTTTCCCAACAGCAGGTCTAATTAGCACCTCAAGCAGCTACTTCCACAGATCCGGGCTGAAAAACAATCCTGGCAGCACTTTAAAGTTTGTGGGCCCTTTGGCTTCCAGGCCCAGGGGCCGTTTGGTAAACGAGAAGCCTGGACTCCTAGCAGGGGTTCCCCTTCTGTGTGGAGGACAAGTTAGGGAGGGGAGTACAGCTTTGTGATTCCCTCCACGTCCCTCTGATTCCCAGCCACTCGCAGATCAATAGCAGTCTTTGAGCAAAGCAGAGGCCCTATCCTATTGCAGCGGCATTTGCCAGAGCCGAGCTACGACGGCTAAACCATGACGGATTCATTCAGGCCTGGTTTTCCTATTACTCAGCCACCACGGGTGAAAACACAGACTTAAGGCCCCCTAATGGGAATTTAATGCACTTCAATGTACCTGCAGCCAAATAGAAAGCAAACGGCTGCTGTATTCCTCCACAGATGATGACTCACAGTGGATATTAGATCTTCACAGCGAGGGCGACATGTATTATAAGCTGTGAGTGTGTATGCGTGTGTGGAACCAGCTCCAAATTGTGGATGTGCTGTTGAAATGTCTGTTTAAAGTCCCAAATTCTGGAATTACCTGGACCTAAATTCACATAAAATTAAAATGTTTTTCAATTTACAAATCGTAGCAGCGTCGACCCTTTTGTTTCCATTTAGATCCCAGATCATACCTTTAATGCGGATTTCAGTCTGTGTGTTTAATTCTCATTTTAATTCATGTATTTCCTCCGTTGCACCTTTTCAAGCCCAATAACCGGAGATAAAGGATTAAAAGGATTAAAATGTGTTGCTGATGTTTTTACATTTCTAAGTGAATGTACAGCAGTGTCAGTGTTTGTGCTGAATAATGTGAAACGTTCTTCACTTTGAAGCTTGTATTTAGCATTCCCTATGTGAATAATGTATATGGATAAATGCATCATGCTAAACATAGCTCATACTGTGTCTACCGCGTTGCTTTTGCTAGGCAGCATATAGTTTATTTAAGAAAAAAAAAAAAGGAAGACAAACATCTTTTTTCTGCTTGACCGAGGCATTAATTAATTAATGTTAATATTAATTAATTCTAATAATTAATCCAATATAAACTTCCCTTGATGGATTTCTCAGGGATAAAGCTGGTTTAAGCACAGTTTTTGTTATTCTGAGCAGCTTCTCATATATCTTTCTGAATAGTCATTTGCAAGTATTTTTAAGTACAATTTGAGGTATTTGTACTTGAGAGTATTTCCATTTATCTCTATGATTTTGCAGATTAAGACTTTACATTCAACACGAGATGAGCTTCTAAGGTATTTCTGAGTAGAAACCTTCTACATCTTGTAATAATAATAACTTTTAGGTATAGAGCATGTAATCCTTGGGAGATGCAAGGTTTTTTCCACCAAACAGAAACCTTGTATCTCCAATTTGGGGGATTTTTATTTGTTTACTCCAAAATTTTCATTATTTTAATCCAAATGACAAAAAAGTTGGAGTAATGAGGGTTTCAAAGATCGTCATAGAATCCTCATATCTCACAATTTTGGAGATTTGCATTCGACTTTAGTTTTGTAAATGATTTGAATTAATTAGCATCATATTTTAATTTTAAAGGCTCAACATTTGTGTTTTTGGGGTTGCATTTAGTTAACGTAATCATTGCTGTGGATGATTTCAGCTGCCCAGTCAGCCAAAACATACCGTGAACCACACAGGCCACGCCCCCTCTACGCTCTGGACCACGACATTGACCCTGCAGCTACGAGGAGAAGCAAAGTCCTGGACCTGTCCCACCAACTCCCCCACTTTGGGCACACAAACCCAGCATGGGGATGAGTATAAAACATGACAGTGTTGACAGGTCCTGAGACAGCTGGCCCCGTCTGACCTGCCAAGGTGTGGAGGATTCATAATGACCCTGTGCGCTTCTGTCAAATGTGTATCGAGCGCTTGTGACACATAAAACTGCTGTGGCGTGATGAGAGATAACCACTGTCAGGTCACATCTACGGGACAAAAGATTTAAGATGGAAGGAGGAGGGAGAGACTGGGAAGGACCAAGGGGTGGAAAGTAACTAAGTACATTTATTCAAGTACAAGCACAGTTTGAGTACTTGTATTGCACTTTTTGACTCCTTACATTTATTTAAAGGACCATGTCGTCCATTTTGCATGTTTGAGCCTAATATATTCAATTTTTATACACGTAACATTACAATCATTTCCCAAAGCATACTACTAGAACAGTGAATTAAAAATGTTTTTCCTACCTTCCAGACCTCCATTGGTTTCAGTTCATTCTGCTATTAAAATCAACTTGTTGATACTGTAAACGTTCTTGGGATAGGTAATCCATCATCACCAACAAGACGTGTATTCAGGTTTTTTTAGAAGTTATGTAATTTTAGTGTTTAAGCTCAATAAAAAGCGTGGAGTGAATGTATGCCTCCACCGGGGAATATAGTCCCAAAAGAAGACCTGCGTTTATGGAAAAATTTAAAGGACCGTGACTTCATAAGGCTGTGTAACTATTAGCAGGAGAAACATGGATTTTTAAGGTGGGTGTATCACTTGAATATTTGATTTTGAAAGATTAAGAGATTTTGCAAAATATCAGAAAAGCTGAAATACGGTTTTATCCTTTGGAAAATGATTGTCAGTAACGTAACATGCATGAAAACTGAATATATTAGGTTCAAACATGCAAAATGGGTGGTATGGTCCTTTAATGATTGTAGTTTCAAGATTGTAGAAATTTGCCAATCGCATGTCTGCGCAAGTAACTTTGGAAAATAATTACTCCAAAATACTCCAGTAGAAGTTGTTCATAATGTGTGTGTTTATAGTCCTGAAAGTGCTGAATCCAACCAGGAAAGGCGTGTTAACTCGTTATGTAAATTTAAATTTTATGGCTATGTAATAATGTCACCGTATTGCTACTTTTCCAGCACTTTCTTTGGGATATATAGAAGAAAAACAATGTTGTCACGTGAGCAATTATGTCATAGCTGAACAGACAAAGAAAAGAGCTCCACCTACAGGAACTACAACTACAGTAACATCAAAGTGTTGGCATGCTAACAGGTAGTCTCTAGAAACTGCAGCCCAAAACAACAATAAAAATGATTCTGACACCAAACATGCCGATAATTTATTAAAATAAAACATAAATGTGGCTGGTTACTTCTTAAGCAAATTAGAAATCCAATACATTCACATCACAGTTACAGACTTATTTCCCATGTGGCCCTAAAGCATAAAAACAGCTTTCCAGTAGGTCGAGCATCTAATTTAACACCATCTAAAACACAAGTAAACAGCCTTCGATGTTTTTTCCTTTCTGGCTTGTTTCAGGCGTGGTGGACTAATGTGATTTGGAGTGATGAGACGCACGCAGCGTGTCTTCTTACTCACAGAGGGGTTCCAGGTAGCTGTACCTGTTAACTGATTGTTAGCCTAAAGTGTCTGAGCGGGCTTCCTAGCGATGAGGCAGAAACGTCCGATCTGCGGGGGTTGATGGGAGGGAGGAGGAGGCGATTACAATCATGAGTGGCCTCCCAATCATGTCATCAGTATTTTGAGATAAGAGAAGTCTATTTAGTTAGTAAACTATTCTTCAGGAATGTATGAAAGAGTTCACTGAACTCAAGAAAACGGTCAGTAGCAGAAGGATAAACTGCTGCGATGGTGAATGATGACATTCCAACGATTACAATCAGAAAAATTCCACTTTTTACTTTTTATTATCAACACAGAACAGTGAGAGGAACATTACTTAGCCGTTTCCCTTTCTTTGTCCTTCCTTTTTTTCTACTTTCCTAATTTCTCCTTCCTTCCTTCCTTACTTCCCTTTATCCAAATTCCTTCTCTTCCTCTTTTCCTTCCTTAAATACTATTCTTTCTGAATTCTGTTATTTCCCTCCTTTCCTGGTTCAACAAGTTGAAAGAATGAAAATCCCAAAAACTGGAGATAAAATATTTTCCAGCAAAACTAAATTGTACTCTTCTGAAATCTAGTAATGGAGTATTTTCATACATCGAAGCTATTTATACTGAAGTAAAGGACTTGAGTCAAAGTTCTGGTTTAAAAATTCTACTTAAGGCAAATGATTTCGTTTTCTATGTCCTTTTTTGTTTCCTAAATTTTCTTCTTCCCTTTCCGACTTCCTTACTGCCTTCTGTCTTTTATTCCTCCACTATATTCTTTATTCTACTCTTCTTTCTGTCCTCATTCCATTATTTTTCTCTTCCACTCCTGCTCCAACTGATCTGAAAGAATGTAAATCCCAAAAAACCCTTCTCCCACCCAATCCTCTCACCCTCCTTCACCTGAATCACATTCCAGGATTCTATTTCCTTTCTGTCTTTTCTCTCCATCATTACGTTCATGAGCTGAGCATGTGTGAGTGTGTGTGTGTGTGTGTGTGTGTGTATGTGTGTGTGTGTGTTTGTGCATGCATGGCTGTGGGTATTAGACATGAAGCAGAAGGTCTACAGCCACACGGAATCTTAATTTCTGTTTTGGACAGCACATCTCCACCTCTCTCCACATCTGAGGAGATGCCGCCCTCTCTCAGCACCTGGGGTGCTGAGAGAGGGCGGGTGGCATAGCGATCGTGGCGGTGTTGGTGGGGTTGGCGTCGAGGATGGAGGGAGGAGGTCTCAGGTCCCTGCACAATCAGAGCAGTGCCTGGTTTTAATGAGGAGCCTGTTTATTAAGTCCACTCAGGGAGGCTGTGCAAGTGCTTAGCATTTGCTCTCTAATTAGGAAAGCTAAACAGTCCCTACTGCTTAGGATCAACCATTAGGGGGGAGAGAAAGGAGGCGCTGGGTGAGGCTGTGTGCTGGGTGCAGATTCCTGTGCCAAAAACTGAAGGAAAGAGGAGGAGGAGGAGGAGGAGGAGGAGTGACTGGAAAAGAAACAAACAAACAAATGCAGACTCAGTGTCATTGCAAACAATAGGCCCATACTTTTTGGAAGATTAAAGAACAGGATCGATTTCCACACTCATTGATATGATGAAGAAGCCAATCACATTCAGAGAGACAGCAGGAGGGTTGGAAGACCAGGACAAGTCATTACAAGGCTTCCACCTAGTGGTGTGTAAAGAAATTACAGCAGAATGTGAAAGTCTGAACAGCATATTAACAGTGTTGTGTTTACTCATCTTCATGTTTTGCTGCTTTCTCCAACCCATGACTGAGAATTGTCTCATTTTTTATTTGGATTTATGACACTTTGGAATTCATCATCGTACTCTGTTATATATTTGCTCATCTCACTGGTTTTTGAAGATCTTCGTATATGACAGATTTTAGGGAGTTTTTCCTTGTCTTGGACTGGATAGGAAACTTTGTCTGCTTGGGCCTGTAAAGCCTTTTATGTGGAATCATGGGCTTTACAAATAAAGTTGACTCATCTAGACTTTTTTAGTTAATATATTAAAAAATGAAAATATCAGAAAGGTTTATCAGTCAAAATGTGACTTTGGAAAGCTGATGTCAGATATGAAAAGTCACGTTTCCACCATGTAGATTTTTACATGATGAGAGGAGGACAGGAAGTGACTTGCAGAAGGCAAAAATAATGGCCAAAAAGTTTTGTATCAGTGAATAATGTGACTTCTTAAAGCTTTACTAACCTTTTTCCAACACTGCTTTAATTTTTTTTTCCAAGATGTCCCAGAACTGTCTCACCACTATCTAGAATTAATTTTTAATTTTTCCAGCTGTGAGCAGCTGCTGGTGTTTCCTTTTTTGCAGGGCATTGTAGGAGAACACTCAAAAAATCAAGCATACTGTGAATGGCATTGAGACATGTCATATAATTCGTATGATGTGGAGATGATCCACCATAACTCAGAGCCATGCGTGTGTAAAGCGTGTTGAGAGCCATGATGACAAGGAAAACAACAGCATCCTGCCTCAGCTGCTCTTATCCACACAATAAACATCTCTCTGATTATGCTGCAACCCATCGCACAGATTTCTGTTAAGGTGCAAGAAGAAACAAGCACTTTTTAGATTAAGGCCGTGATCAAATTTTCATAACTCAATTTCAGGGAGAGAGGGGTTTCTGTGGGAGGATGGGGGGGGGGGNTGGGGGGGGGGGCAGAAGGACGTGTAAAAGTGCGAGCGTTGGCTGTAATCAGCTTTCTTTGTCTGCATCCACGTTGCTTTGAGTGATGGGATTATATGTTTCATTACTGCAGCAAAGTTTCTTTCTAAGCTCTTTGAAACAAACACTTTCATTCACGAGCTGGAATTTAACCCTTCACGTTCAACACTTACACCACAATTTAGGGTTTGACCAATATGACTCATTGATTATTTTTGTGATCATTTTTAATTATTGAGAAAACATTGAAAAAAAAATTATTTATGGTACTTTAACTCTGTGCTGGAAAGACAAGCTTCTGCAGTATTTACTCAGTTGACCATGTGTTCTTTTACAGAGATCTAATAAATTAGCATATATTTAATAATGTATTTTCACAGTATTGTGGAATATATCAGATAATAATTTCAATGTATTTAGCAGATTCTGTAAAACCAAAAACATATTTTCTACTTATAATTTGGATTTATAGGAATAATCAGTGATGTAAAGTCATTAGATTTTATGTAATATTACTGAAGAAAAATGACTATATTGACATATATTGCAAAATTCCTCTATATATATTTTTTAAAATATATTACATAATGATTTTTTTAAATATAGGTTCGTTATGTAAGAGACATTAAATCAAACTTATTAAGGGTTACTAGGTCTTGGTGTGCCCAGTTTATTAAAAGTATTGGATGTATCACTGATCAAACAATTCAATTAATTGATAAAATCTTAAAAAGTAGTTTTGTCTTTCTGTCAAATATTTGATGAAACCAGAATGATTGGCTGATAACAGTGGGGTTATCATTCTAACGCAGAGGTGTTGAGAGTTGAATTTTCCTATGTGTGTTTGTGTGTTTGTGTGTAGATGTTATGAGAATCACATTAGACACATCCTGTGTTTTATCTTTTTTTTTTTTATCTGGGGTGTGTATGCCAATTTGGCTGCTGACCTGCTTATGGGAGCAGCGTGTTGTTACATGATTCATGTGTTATGTTTCTTGTGTAATAATGTGTATTTACACCCTGTAGCTTTTGAATCAAACATAATGGATCAATTGACATTCAAAGACATCTCTTACATCATCTCTCATCTATTTTTGCTTTCACCCCTTGTTCCAGTGTTTTCTTTTCCTCTCTTTCTTTCTCAGATGCTTCAAGTTGTATCTGTCTGTCACCTCTCTCCCCCCCCATCCCCCCTCCCCCACCCAGGCGTCTGACTGGTATGGCGACACCAGACTGTGTGTATTTTTAGCGCCACCACAGATGGGGCCATGGCAACATGTCAGAGACCAGAATGTTCTTTATCTCAGCTGTCAGGCCGTTCCCGGGACCAAAATGGATTCCGTCTACTTGGGGGCAGATGGGGAGGGTGGGTGTGGGGGACACAAACGCAGGAGGTCCTCACTTGAACTTNCCCCCCCCCCCTTCAGATTGAGGTTTTAATTATATGCTTTTTTGCACTGCTAAATAACCTCAGCTGTTGAGGAAGGAAATGAAAGGTGGAGAAAACAAATGCCCCCAGGCTCCCTGTCAGCTCCTCTGTAGGAGCCACGGCCAAACGTATGATCAAGCGGAGTCAAAATTGCAGGCCGTACCTGCTCCGAAAAACGATTTAACACAAAACGCAGCTCTCTGAAGGCTTTATGTAGAGAAGCTATCATGAGCAGTACATATTCTCTGACTAGTAATGCAAAAATGTGAATTGTGAAGAGAATTTTCAGCCCAACCCAGACTTCAGCTGTGACGTAAAGAAGATCTGTGCACCTCCAGATTCAAGATTCCCCTGATAAAATACTGAAAGGAGGGTAACACAGACAGGAAGTGGCTATTTTTGAATTTGAAGTTTTTTTGTTTTTTTGTTTTTTTAATGCAGAGAGAGAAGGAGGATATGCTTTGGGCTACGTCTGAGGAGGTGAAGTGGTCGCCTTTGTGCATCATCGCTTGACGTCTGCTGAGACTCTCCTCTGGCAGCACTCACACACTCCTGCAGCAGCCGGCTACCCATCAGGAATATGTGTAACTGTTACCGCAGGGAAAAGTTTACATTCAACAGGAGATAAGATCATAAGGAGGGATGCTATTTCATCCCTCCTTTGTTTTTTCCTTCCTTCTATCCTTCTTTGTTTCCTTATTTACATACTTCTTCCATCTTTGCTCTATTTTATCATGATTCCTTTTTTCTTTACTTCTGTCATCCTTCCATCTTTCTTAATTTATTTATGTCCTCTGTTCTCTTCTCATGTCTAATGTCCTTGCTTTTTTCTTCAGATGATCTGAAGCCAGAAAAATTCCCTAAATTGGAGATGCCTGTTCAAGGTTTTCACCAGCAATCTCTACAAAACTGATATTATCGAATCAAAGCACTTTATTTGATCATATACAGTGGGGTCCAAAAGTCTGAGACCACTGTGAAAATGCAGTATTTGTTGTTGAAATTTTGCATTGTCTTTTTTCATTATAAATGATAATATCATCTTAAATTTGAGTGAAAAGTTGAATCTTTGAAAAATGTCCATGAATATCAGAATATCTTAGTATTGCTTTAATAACAGCATGACTCCAGCTGACATGGACTCCACACATTTGTGCAAAACCTGATGAGCCAAGTTATCCCAGCATAATGTGACAATGTTCTAAAGAGCTTCTTGTGATGTCAGACTTTCTGATTATTTCCACATTTACATGGAAANTGACAATGTTCTAAAGAGCTTCTTGTGATGTCAGACTTTCTGATTATTTCCACATTTACATGGAAAAATTCACGGATTTTCTATGTGGTCTCAGACTTTTGGACCCCACTGTATGCATAAATATATCCACAAAAATGTAAATTTAACAGCAATTTGGACTTTACTTTTAGATTTTTCTCAAAAATAACAAGATTAATTTACTGCAAAGTTTTTAATTGTGTAATTAAATTCTTTAATTTTCAAATCCAAGTTGAGTCTCATGTCAGCAAAATTGTGGCTTGAGTCCAAATCAAGTCGGAGTCATGCAGCTTGAGTCTACATCACTGCTGTTCACTGTTTAATAAAGAACAAAAGCCTTAATAATAGGCTTTAAAAGTGAAAATACATGATTTAACCACAGCAGTCTCCAGGATTTATTCTCAGCATGGAGGTGAACCTTTGCTGCAAACAAACAAAGATGATCAATATCACCCATAATTAATATTTTCCCTTCATGATGCAGGTTTTCCCACAGGAAAGTTTTCCCGCAGCATGAGAGGGACTCGGCTCAGTAAGTGGCTTTCAAGCACGGAGCTTTAATCAAGTCCGAAGGTCTCCTCCTGAATCTTGTCGCATTCGGATCTCATTTCCATTTCAAGTCCCTCAAGGCAAGGTAAAAGAGTCCTGAGGTATGAGCAAAGGCTCTGTAGTCTGCACCGCATGGCCAGCCTTCTCCAGGAGAAGGGCAATTGATATGGAAATGATGGTAGCCAAGTTCTTCTGACTGGAGAAAAATAATGGAGCAAAGTAAACACAACCATAAAAGAGGGACAGTGATGATGGTAACAAATCAGGTGCTTTGTCCACAGTGACTACCAGCTTTATCTGCATTTTTAAAAACAAGATTACACCAGTTCTTCAAGATAACGAGCTTAAAGCAACATCAGAAACTTAAATCCTGCGTTTCAGCAGTCCCCGAAAAATTAAAATTCAAGGCACAGCAAAGATATATCAAAAGCAATTTAGTCTCTAAACTGAGTGATTATGATATGTACTATTGAAAACCAAATGAAACAGCCCAAAGTATAAACACTTAGTTGAGTCATTCTTCTTCTGTGGATCTAAGGTAATTGAACTTTCAGCCTAGAAGTCACAGAGGATTGTGTTTATGAACACATGCCTGTGCTCCTGTGGGGACCTGAAGGGAGAAAGGCATTTTATTAGCACTCAGTTCTTGTTACTCAGACGTGACAATGCAGCATCTTAAGAACCACAGAGAAGCTGAGGGGAAAAGGTGCACATCAGGCATTTTAACAGAGAGAGGACAATAACCAAAGCCCTTCAAATGATGCATCTATTGTATATCCCTCTCTGTCTTTGTGCATTAACTTGCTTCCACCACGATATATCTTTTCTCTGTTGTGCCTTGCATAGGACAAAACAGTCAAATGGAGATTACAGAGCTGCTGCAGTTTCCATGTCTGCAATAAGTGAGTCTGGAGCAGCAGCAGCAAGACTCAGCAGAGTGCCAATCAATAGCAGCCCCGTGTTCTTTGTGACTACAGTAATTATCATCTCCATCCACAGGAATGACATGCTTGGTCTTTGCAGAAGGTCAAGAGCAGATTGGTGGCACATGTTTCCATGGCAGCAATGTGTATAAATTGTGCTCCATCCTGTGATAATAAATTTAGGCTTGTCTGTTTGTTTGAAATTCATCAGCGCCATCAGGATGGAGTCGTGATTGGAGAGAAGGTGAAAGATTGGTAAAGATCTGGTACAGTCCTTCATGCAGTTATCTTAAAGCTGAAAACATTCAAGTTGATGATAATTTGATATGTTAATTTATTTCCAGACTTTTGATACTTGCAGTTTAGTCAGCTCATCCTTCCATCCTATCCTATCCTATCCTATCCTATCCTATCCTATCCTATCCTATCCTATCCTATCCTATCCTATCCTATCCTATCCTATCCCATTCCAATCATATCCCATTGTTATCCTGTTGGGTAGCTGAAAATACCACACATTATATGAACTAGTGGGATTACTTACAATAAAAAGGATCAAATATGCTTCTTTTCCGTGTTATTGCATCAACAAATTAACAAGGTACCAGGTCCTATTATGGACTTAAATAGATAGTTGGGAAGTAAAAAAACAACATTTTGAAAGCAGCACTTTTGTATTAAATTGGATATTTCTGTATTTTTCTCATTTGAGTTTTTAAAAAGATTTGAGCGATCTATTTTATCAAACAACAATGCACTGGGAGCAGTAATACCTCCGTGCAGCAGGTGGCAGCAGTGTGCTGCTAACGCCTTCTGATCCTACTTCCTCGAATACGATCAACAACATTGCGGGACTTGCAGAGGTACATGTGCAAATTGTGCGTTTTTAGTCGTTTTTAACAACGTAGTACATAATTAGAGTATTGAATTTGTTTTTAACCACACTTTACCCAGTGAAGTTACACGAATAAACATTAGCCATTAGCTGTAGCCGCGCAGCTAAGCTAGGTAGAAGCTGTACCTGTAGTTTTAAAGTGGGTGTGTTGGCTGTGTCGCGTAGCTAAATGCTACATGTATTTAGCTTTGCATCTCCCTGTGTTTTCACCCAATTTCTATCCCACTTCTCTCCTCTCTGTCTGACTTCGTCACCCAGCAGACTCGTTTTAATTTGACCTAGATACAAACTAGGCTGCAAAAATGGAGACGAGGGCGTTGAAGAATCCATATCCAGACTATGATGGGAGCCCTGCGTCCACACAGGCTCTGTTTGACTGTCAGGGAAAGGTAAGCCAAGAATATCCTGTGTGGAATGTGTGTGTGCGCGTATTTAATCTCCATGTAATTGTTATACCGTTATTTTTCTTCCCTTCAGATCACAGCAGAGTTCGCCCAGCGGCTGAACAGTAAGATCAGTGAGCTTTTGGCTGTCATGGAAAACGGGTTAAAGTCTGCTGACCCGAGAAACTGCACCGGTTACACTGGATGGGCAGGTGATGACACACACCTCTGCTACGAGTCGTTTCACACACTCAGAATGAAAGAAGGTGCCCTGATATCTGACATTATAGCATCTCAGAAATGTCAGGAATTGTGCATGAGCTCTGGAAAGCCGGACATAGTGATTGTGAATCTCACACAGTTTTTCTTTTAAAATAGTATGATAATCTTACTTTTCATCCACCCTTGTCGCAGATGCTCAAATTGTAACATTTGTAAATCTGTAAGAGCTGTGACTGATAAGTTGTGAATCTGATAATAAGGGAGTTAGTGAGACAATTCTTTTGCCCACAGTGCATTCATGTGAGTGTGAAAAATTACAAGCTGTAGAGATACAGAAAACTGTGGGAATTGTACAAGATGGACAAACAATATGCCTGCACACATAAATGCTGTTAATGTTGTTCCCAAGGCGACTATCTGTGACTGTGGCTTTTATCTGTATCTGCACCCACCCTGCTAACCTGATTAATCCTCCTCTTGACTTGACAAACCAAACATGACAAAGACCCGTTCTGCCTCAGATGATGATGTATCACCTGTGGGCAGCCAAGAAAGACTTCTGTTAAACTGGGATAAAATCCTTCCAGAGTTTTATCTCTCTAGACCATGCTTGACAGTTCCGAAGGAGGAAGTCATTTATTCCTGAGGCAGTTCGCCTCCTTAACCTCAGTTTTTAACTTTTAATATCTGTTTTTAATATCAGTTTTAATGCCAGTTTATAATGTCTGTTTTTTACATGCCTGGCATTCTTAATTACCTCTTGGGGACAAATAAAGTTCATTGAATTGAATTGAACTGAATAGACCAGGTTCAGAAATTATCAGTCAGCCTTGGTTGGCTGTTAGATTTGTAGCTATACTTCAAATGTGGACTGGAAAGACTCCTTATCCCAACATGAAACCTTTCTGGAGCAGCCACATCTTACTTAAAGATGGTATAAATGGAATCGTTCAGCAAATGGTTTAACACAGTCGTTTATCTGTCCACAGGTATTGCTCTGCTCTATCTGCACCTCCATAGCGTGTTTAAGGAGGCCTTCTTTCTTCAGAAAGCTCTCGAGTATGTCAGCCACAGCCTGAAGAGTTTGACACGACGTCATGACATAACCTTCCTGTGTGGAGATGCGGGGCCCCTGGCTGTCGCTACTGTGGTTTACTATCGCCTGCAGAGGCAGCAAGAGGCTGATGAATGCATCAACAGGTCAGGCTTGCCTGGATAATGATGCCCAAATGGATTTTATATGAAGAGTAATAAATTAAAAAGAAGAAAAAAACTAATCAAATATGACAACAACAGACTGCTGCAGATGCACCAGACTGTGGTGAAGGGTTCCGGAGGGCTGCCAGATGAGCTGCTCTATGGTCGGGTGGGCTATCTCTACTCCCTCGTCTTCATCAACCAGCAGCTTGGGCAAGACAGGATCCCCCTGCAGTACATCCAACAGGTAGGTCAGAGCCAGAACACAATGTGAGACAACAAAAGCACCAAGGATTTCCCAGGATGTGTACCGACTTTCTAGTTATAAACCCATTTTGCTAACCTCTAGAAAACTGCGTGCAGCAATCTCGACTTGCTGTTTATTGCTAATGTGCTCTTTCTCGCACCTATTGATGTTCAATTACCTAAATTTATCTCTATTGATTTGTCTAAATCACACAGATTAGGCAGGATCGGCAGCTGTAATATGTTGCTTCCCNCCCCCCCTCCCCTTAAGATCACCGAGGCAGTTCTGGCATCAGGTGAGCACCAGAGCAAGAGGTTTCGGATCCAGAACCAGAGTCCTCTGATGTACGAGTGGTACCAGCAGCAGTACGTTGGCGCTGCCCACGGCCTGGCTGGCATCTACTACTTCCTCATGCAGGTATAGCTCTCCTGCACCTTTTTTATTCATTGTTTTGCCACTGAAAATTAGTTTCAGACACTGGTTGAAAGTATTATAATCGTCCCCTGTTCTTTGTCCTTCTCAGCCAGGCTTTGTCTCCGTAGCGGAACATGTACACAGCCTCGTGAAGCCCAGCGTCGACTACGTCTGCAATTTGAAATTCCCGTCAGGAAACTACCCTCCCTGTATCGGAGACGATCGTGACCTGCTGGTCCACTGGTGCCACGGATCTCCAGGAGNACCCTCCCTGTATCGGAGACGATCGTGACCTGCTGGTCCACTGGTGCCACGGATCTCCAGGAGTGATCTACATGCTGCTGCAGGCGTACAAGGTAAACACTGAGGAGGCATGTTAAGACTGAAAACACAACACATTCACAGAAAGGTTATCATTCCCATTCCGTGTCTGTATCTTATGTAAAGGATCATGTCTCTGAGTTTTGCCAGTTGGGGGATTTGAGATATACGTACTGCCCTTTAAAGAATGACATCATTTCCATCAGTATTGGAATATCACTGAATTTATTGGTCATGTTTTAATTTAATTTTGGAATTAATTTTTTTTTTTTTTTTNAAAAAAAAAAAAAAAATCAAAGGCACCATCAGCAGTACCACCTTGAAGCTCTCATACTTCTCTCACAGAGTCATGCTGCCATCTTGTGGTGAATTTGGTGAACTTCTACTATCACTTCAGCTGAAGTAGAATTCAGTCTATTTACAGCCAATTCATAATGCTAGCATATCATTGATTTTGCATATTTGAACATAATAAATACAACTCTGGTTCACATGATGTTACTGCCAACCATTTTCAAAAATATACTACTGGATCGGTACGCTTTAGATTTGTGTTTCATACCTTCCAGGCAGCCATTGGTTTTGAATTTGTTCAAATTATGCTATTCCCACATTTGTGCTTCCCTTTTCTCTTCTGTTTTGTCCAATTGCAGATGTTTGGTGTGCCAAAGTACCTTGAAGACGCCATTCAGTGTGGGGAGGTGGTGTGGAGGTGGGGCTTGCTCAAGAAAGGCTACGGGCTTTGTCACGGTGCAGCAGGCAATGCCTACACCTTCCTGGTTCTGTACCAGCAAACGCAGGATCCCAAGTACCTCTACAGAGCCTGCATGGTTAGAACACATTGAAGAGCCTATTCATTGATACATTTAAAGCAACTTCAATTATTATTCAGTCTTAATTAGTATCCAAATGCTTGATTAATTCCTTATTAGTTCGACAGCTCTACCCTCAGTGATCAGAAGCTGCTTTTTTATTTGTTTGAGATACCAGAAATTGTTTTTAATGCTTTTTTTAATCCCTGAAAGTTGACTATCTGTTTTCTTTGACAAACACACAACAGGCATTGCCTTTATTTTACCTTCTGTACTGGTGCTGCGCCAAGAAACAAAAGACTTTGCCAAAAAAAACAAGCATTTCACATTGATCAGCAACATTTTCTGGCTCGTCTGGGGGTTTGAATCAGCAAACTGTTGTCCCAAGGTTTCTTCTCAAAGCATTGAACTGATAATACAAAAGCTGATATATATATATATATATATATATATATATATATGCATATACATATACATATACATATATATATACAGTATATATATGGTCCTTCTAGCCATCTGTGTTTAAGGGATCATAACAGTGGTTTTGCATCTTTTAGCTCAATAAATACTACCTGCATACACTTTATATTACTGTCAAACATTTTTCAAAACATAAAACAGTGTTTTAGTTTTCCTGTTATTTTGCCAAAGTCAAATGTTCAGGTGATATACCCACTTAAAATTCAGCGTTACACCTGCTAACTTATATGTTCGATCGTAGAAGGCACGATTTTGATTTCTCAGTAAAAGGGACAATATTCCCTGGCAGAGACATACATATTATTTCATGCAGCTTTGTGTTGGATCAGTTAAATTAAGAAACTTCCACCAAAAATGTAACTGAAGTCATGTTCACTGAGATACTTTACCTGTCTCAAGTATGTTATGGGTAGTATTTATTGGGCTCTAACATGCAAAATCACTGGTATGGTCCTTTAACAGTCTACCATATAATGTAAAAGAGCTGATTCCTTCTTCTTCAGCTGATGCCCTCTTTGCTTTCTATGACTTTGATGTGAAAGTCATATTAAACTTGGTTCAAGCTATGACCAATCATATCAAAGTTGGCCGCTTGCCAGCCTTAATATCGAAAATTATTCTAGAAACAGTGGGCATGTGAGAGGCAGGGCCTTTTATGTTTATTGACAATGGGTTGGTAGCTGTCGGTGCGAGTCGGCATCAAAGGAAGCAGAGTCGGCCTTTGGATGCGTTCCAGGTGGCAGGAGTCCCACGTGTACTTTCATTAATATGGATCTATTCATAGCGGATGGAAATAGAGTCTTCAGACGTCCTGCTGAAACTGCGTTGCAGCAGAATGACATTGTGGTCAGCGTGTCGTTCCTCAGGAGATGCTTAGCTTTCACTGAGAGGAGCTTCAGCTGCTGTTGACATTACTCACTATTCTCCAGAGACGCTTGAGATTTAGTTTTCTGTTTTGATCAAAGGAGAGTGTTACTCTAACTTAGTCTCTCTCTCTCTGTCTCTCTCTCTCTCTCTCTCTCTCTCTCTCTCTCTCTCTCTCTCTCTCTCTCTCCCCCTCCCTACTTGTAGTTTGCAGACTGGTGCATGAACTACGGCAAACATGGCTGCCGAACGCCAGACACTCCCTTCTCTCTGTTTGAAGGTAATCTTTGATGACATGTCCCACGTGTTACCATTTGTATGTGCACATGGACAAAATAACAGAGATCTTGTACAATGCAGTCTAACAGTCCAACTGTAAAAATGGCAATTTTTGGAATTTGTTGACATTTTGAATATTTTTGTGAAACTTGATGGTCATATTTGTGACTTAAAACCATTGTTTCTTTTGGAATTTGCAGCTTTCATTTACTTGGCATTTTGTCAAGAAATTCATCTTGCCACACTGCATAATTTTATATTTTTTGCGACTGACTACTGTGTAATTTGCAATTACAAAGGCAACAAGTTAGGCAGCAGGTTTAACATCAATTAGCAGTATGTCTCATCTCTATAAATAAGTTTAAAGTAGCATAACAGAACCTGCAAAGGTACAAAGAGGCCAGATATTTGCTGTCTTGATTGTTGGTGTGTCAACTAAAATGACCGTCCAGTTGAAGCAAAATGTCTGACAGTCTTTGTCAACTCCTTTTTTGCAGGCATGGCGGGCACCATCTATTTCCTGGCTGACCTTCTGCAGCCAATGAAAGCCAAGTTCCCAGCGTTTGAGGTGTAAAGGTATCTGCATACAGCGGACAATATAACAAGAAGCTCTGCATGTCTCTCTCTCTCTCTCATACTCTCCTGCTTTCAAACACTACATTCACCTCCATAAGTGATATTTGTGGACTTGAAAACTTAATATTTGCATCAAGCGGCTTACTTCAACTTCTGCTTTCGACAGCGAGCCATGTCGTACCCGCGCTTCTCCGCTGGGGATTAGATGTCTTGTTAACAGGATAAATGATTAGCTCAAAGATAAGTCAAAGGAGAGGGGTTAATTTCCTTTTGTGTATATGAATGAAAATGGCTGCTTTAATGTTGTTTAGTTTGTGTTATAGTGAATAAAACTTCAGCTAAGAGCTAACAATGATTTTGCACTTTCAGACTCAAAAGTAACAGTTATTCTGTTAATATTCGGGATGTATAATATTTTGAGAAAGGTGAATGGATGCGTTAGTTTGCTATTCCACAGGGTTTTTCTGTTTTTTTTTTAGAACAAATTTAATCAGAAAAGCTCAGATCAGTACAAGCTTTCTCATGTGTCATATGAGCACAATAAAAGTGCTTAACACCATGACATTGCGTGTGATGGAAGCTGTTACCTGCCCTTTGCACCGTGCATGTGTTTTTACAGCCCTGCTTCTTTTTTAGCTAATGATGCAGCAGCAAAAGAAAACCACAGAGGGGCAGTAGAGAGTTGAATTTACATCTGACCACCATGCCACGTCTCTTACCTCTAGTGGGCAAATTGATGATCTTCATTTAGTTTGATGCTTTGATGTAATCACGCCTGGAACACAACACAAAAGCCAAGCAGATAATTATTCTAAGCACACACAGTTTCAAGGCATTAAGTAGACAAGTCAACTCACATCGTAGCTTATCTACCCAAAATCCTTTGCGCTTTCCTCCATAGCTCACTTGGCTAACCAGTCTGGTCTCTATTCCAAATAAGGCTCATGTGACACTCTGAAAACCCACCAGCGACACAATGCCACGGCTCTTTTTTAAGCCCCTGCTTCTTTACAAGAGCAGGCCAGCTGGGGTTTTGAAGGGGTGATGGGGAGGAGGGTGCAGGGGTTTGGCGTTGGTTTTTAGTGGGGGGCTGGGTGGTTAGCGGAGAGTCTTGAGGTGCTGCAAACTTCGTTTTCTCCATCCCTACCTCCACAGCCCAGGCCCAGAAACTGAACACCTCCTGTAGCAATGGGAGTAAAAATAGTACTCATCTGTCCAGGGGCGCGGTCTCCCAAACATGTCATCCAAATCCCCTCTTCTCTCACACACACAAATACACACATACACACATCCTCGATCTTTCTCTCTCTCATTCACTCGCTCTCACAAAAGTCTTCCAGCTCTTGTCTTGCTGCTGTTTGGCAGCGAGACACAACCAGCTCTGTTTCAGAGCTGATGACAGGTTAGACTTACTACAGTCTGCCCACACACACGCACACAGCTATTCACACACACATTCACTATCTAATGCTGTCAGTCTGTGTGGACTTACCAGACGGAAATCCAACGGGGGCGCACAATTTGGAAGGACTGACTCCCCAATTCACAAAATGGATTTCTGGAATGATAAGAAAGCACATACATGGAACATTTATGAGTCATTATAAAGCTCTTATTTCATAAAGCAAATACAGTGACTCACGATTTTCAGGAAGCTAAAAGATTTTTAAAGATACTACTGAACAAAACCCAACACAATTAGGATATCGTTCACAAATCTATGATTGGAAACTTCTTTTCCAGCAGTGCTGTGGCCTTTAGAGGCTGGAGTTGGAATCAGGATGGAGATTGCACAGGGTATCTCCACTTAGACTGTAATGCAAACAGATGAAGGTATGAATCTTGTAAAAAGGGGCAGTAACAGGGTTAAAGGTCAAAGATAGAGTGGCTCAGAGAGCAAACATGGGGTCAAACTTCCTGACCTCCAGAAGAAAACAGGCAAGGAAACAGCAACAACTTCAAGACTTCATATCTAGGTGGAAAAATAATAATACAAATTTTAGCCAGTTTGCCTCCATCAGAAAAAAGATAAATGATGGGAATTACTTTTATCTGAACCTTTGTCAAGATAAAATGAAAAAGAGCTTCTGTATTGACTAGTATAAAACTATATTTTGTCATTGTGCTGGTGGAGATTGAATGTTTCCTGAGCAGGAAATGCCCCGATTAATCTTTAAAAATTTTTTATTTTTGTGCAGTTTAACCTTTTATGATTATTTGTACTCTTTCAGTTTTATTGCACGATTATCTTTGCATGCACCAGCATGCATATTTGCATAGATTTTTATTCATTTCAGTTTCAGATAAAACAAGGAAAACTGCAGGGATACTAAACGCCGTTCATTTTCAAACGCCTTTGTTGACTTTCAAGGAGAGTCCTAATGAGTACTCATGTCCACGAACGTCATAGTCCAGTAATTATTACGAAACTGCTAACAATTTCAGTTAACCGCTGCTCAAAATGGAATTTTCAAACACCTGCCTGGCCAAAATCTACTTTTCAAATGGTTTTTCGCTTGGACGTTATTTAACCATAAGAGGAGGAGGAGGATGAGGATCGCAGTTTAAAAATATCACCTTGTACACGAGCTCTCTGGACCCTCTGAAGTAGAAGGTAAGTGTGTTTGCAATTTTACCAGCACAATTCAACAATATATCTCCTCTATCAAAGACAACTTTCAATGTCAAGTCAATAAAACATGTTTTTCCCCTTTAGGTACTTTGGTAAAAACCTGGTTCAAATGTTGGGAAAAGACGAGGAATCTTGACACAGTTCCTTGACCTTCTAAAAATAGCCCTGTCCCCTTCTAAAGGCCTACTCCCCCGGCTCAGATGGAACCCAGCTCTCCTTTCCATTTGCCCTAAGAAAGTTAAAGATGGTCCAACACGTCACCTGATCCACCTCATTAACATACGTGACATCACAGGCCCGGGTTAAATAAGAGGGGGCTTTGAGCATGGCTCAGGACCACTCTGTCTTGGGACTTCAGCTTCTCTTCTCCTTTCTTTCCGCTTCTCCGGCTCCTACTCTTCAAAATGGTGTGTACAATATTGTTTTGGACCTTTTGGGTGGGGCGGTACCGGTGGAGCTACTTTTGGGTTCTTTAAGTTCTTTGTGGCATGGGTTTGGATACCATCTCTGAAAAGAAAAAGGCTGAAATTGTGGCTGTCCCCTGTAAAGGCATCACTGAAATCTAGAGAGGATGAGTCGATACTGGCATTTTTATCATTGTGAAAACAAATTGTGACGTAAGTTCAGTTCTCTGAAGATTCCAAGGACCGCCGCCTTGGAATATAAACACATTTTTATCCTTAACTTTTGTGTAGACTTAAATCTGAACGCATCTGATCTGCAGCATGTGTGTTAATGCAGGTTTTGGACAGTACAGCATTAAATTTCAAAGGTGGACTTGTTGGGAAATTGATAAATAAGGTGGAAATTACCTGTGCTTGTACACAGACTGTATGTTAAATTCATTTTATCATGTTATGTATGTGCACTTATATTCATAAATGTGCAGGTGTGTGTTTATAGATTTAAAAGTGTGATTTGTGTGTATTTGTAGGCAACAGAGTTCACAGCGGACCAGATTGAGGGTAAGTGAAGAAACACAAATGACACGTCAAATCGGTCGTCACAAACCTGTCCTGTCATCATGCACAGCAGACGGCAGGAAACGCTCTGTCATCTGCACCTGTAGCGAGGGATCGTCAACATTTTCTATACCAAATAAACTCCAAAGAGAGAGAGACGTAGTTGAACACTAAAATGGTGCAAGTGGAATGAGCGCCATTCCTTGGACTTGTCCAGTTGTCGAGGAGGATTTGAGTTATGTCTATTATAAGCCGACCCAGCCTTGTCTTGCTCGCCACGGTGGCCCTCGCACAAGCAGAGATGTTAATCCACAGGTCAAGGTTCAAGATGCAGGCTCAGTGGAACCCAAACTGCTATCCCTCACACCTATGCTAGCCTTTTTCTCTACACAAAAAGACACGTCCTCTGTTAAAATGGCATTTGTTATGGTTTATGCATATTTTACACATTATGTTTTTGAGGAGTCGTGTTTATGGTATGGTGGCACGTTTGGGTATTTTTCAGTCTGTTAAATGTAATTTAATTCACAGCTCGAGAATTCTGCTTCTGTGAAAAGTGCGTCCTGTTAAATGAATCTGTTCACGGTTTTTAATTCGGCAAACTGCTGCTTCGGCACGCTCTGGTACATTTATACTTGCTGGTTGGAATACAGGCGGCCCACGCAGGAGGAGGTGTTCATTACACTGCAGTCAGCATTCTTCTGGTTAACTTGAGCGGGGCCGGGGGCCATGCCTCTATATGGCCTGGCTTACTTTCAGGGTGTATCAGATGCCCCCCCCCCCCCCCCCNCCACAAAATACCTCCCAAATACAGGAGGGGAGGGAGGGCAGGTACAGCTGCTGTTCGGAAATCACATTAGAGCATTAATCTGTCAAAAGGTCATTTTCAGTAGGCTTCTTGGTAGCAATTCATAGAAATAGCTGCTCGCCTTTGTTCAGTTTCAGCTCTGTGCTGTCCTTTCTTTTGTTTGGATGCAGCTGTTGGTTCCAATTACAAAGACAAAGAGAGTATGTGTCTTTGATCCTGCAGCAGCCTGAGAATTTATAGCTTCCATAGCTACCTATTACCACCGTAACAGAAGCCCAACGGAATGGATATGAATAAGAGTTTGCTGACATTGATAATTTCTAATATTAATGTCATATTGATCATCTAAATCATAACTTTTTGATGATGCCATATTCAGTGGTTTTTATGGATGCTTTATCATTAATTATAGATCTTACTTGTGTCCAGGTAGCTCAGAGTTCTCTCATATCTCTCCCCTCCTCTCCAGATTTCAAGGAGGCTTTTGGTCTCTTTGACAGAATTGGTGACAACCAGGTGGCCTACAACCAGGTGGCTGACATAATGCGCGCCCTTGGCCAGAACCCCACCAACAAGGACGTCGTCAAGATCCTGGGCAACCCATCCGCTGATGGTGAGTCAAAGTGAAAAACGAACACAAAGAGGGCTACAACTTAGAAAGACGTCACCTTTTTTGAAAGCAAAAAACATAAAACTAAGTGTTATTTGTGATAAACTAGCATACTGGTAATGATTTCCACACCATAAGACTTTCCTTTGATCTAATACAAAAGCATGTGACTTTTGAAATCAACAGACATGGCAAACAAGAGGATCAACTTCGAAGCTTTCCTGCCCATGCTGAAGGCAGTTGATACCATCCAGAAGGGAACCTACGACGACTACGTTGAGGGTCTGCGCGTCTTCGACAAGGAGGGCAACGGCACAGTCATGGGCGCTGAGCTGCGCATCGTGCTGTCCACTCTGGGTGAGTCTCAAGTCTCCTGTCCTCCCATGTGAAGGCCAAATATAGAGGCGCACAAATAGAGTTTGCTTAGCATGCACAGTATGTGAGCATGTGTGTGAAATGGAGATCACCTTCTGACATGGCTCCACATGTGTCTGCAGGAGAGAAGATGACCGAGCAGGAGATTGATGCCCTTATGGTCGGACAGGAAGATGAGAACGGCAGTGTGAACTACGAGGGTAAGCTTTCATAGACCTAAGTATCTAAGTACACTTACCAAGTACTGTGTTTAAAGGACCATACTGGCCAATTTTCATGTTTGAACCTAATACATGTTACGTTACTGACAACCATTTCAGCTCTCCTGATGTTTTACAAAATCTCTTAATCTTTCAAAATCAAATATTTAAGTGATACACCCACCTTAAAAATCCATGTTTCNAATCTCTTAATCTTTCAAAATCAAATATTTAAGTGATACACCCACCTTAAAAATCCATGTTTCTCCTACTATTAGTTACACCTTATGAAATCGCGGTCCTTTAAATTTTTCCATAAATGCAGGTCTTCTTTTGGGACTATATTCCCCGGTGGAGGCATACATTCACTCCGTGTTTTTTATTGAGCTTAAACACTAAACTTAACTTCTGAAAAGACCTGAATACACGTCTTGTTGGTGATGATGGATTACCTATCCCAAGAACTTTTCCAGTATCAACAAGTTGATTTTAATAGCAGAATGAACTGAAACCAATGGAGGTCTGGAAGGTAGGAAAAACATTTTTAATTCATCGTTCTACTAGTATGCTTTGGGAAATGATTGTCAGTAACTTTATGTGTATGAAAATTGAATATATTAGGCTCAAACATGCAAAACGGCCAGTATGGTCCTTTAAGGTCATCTTTAAGTTCATACTCATACTTACAGTATGTATTTCAATTTCATCATTAAGCAAAGTCATTATTTTAACTTAATGGCACTTTCCCTCTTGAATTGTCCTGTTAAGAGTGTAATTTATTTCCGTTTTTTATTCTAGCAAATGAATCATTTTTGTATGTAAAGGCATCACTTTAAAACATTTTTTAAACTCTACATGGAGCATCACTTTCTAACCATGTACCGTGTGGATTCTTCTTTCTCCAGCTTTCGTCAAGCACATCATGTCTGTGTAAGAGGTCAGCAGTAGGAGTGCAGAAGAAACTGTAGCTTGCCTACAGACAGCGCAACGGTGTCGGGACATCTACACCGTCTCAAAGACCAACCAAGGAAAGAAAAGGACTATGTACAAGGGATGTTGAAGCAAACCCATCTTGTCGTTTATTTTGTTTTCCTTTCCATTTCGTCTCCAACCCTCCTCTCTCGGGACATCATCATTATCTCTCCGTTGTAGATCCCCCGTCACCTGGCCTCTACCCCACCGGGGCGTGTCTCCACACACCGCATGGGGTGAGGAAAGGGGGAAAAGGGGTGACCACTCATCAAGTGAGGGTAGATCCCTCCCTTCCCACCTGCCACCTCATTCAGTCAAGCCATCACTGGCCCAGCAATGCCAAAGGTGCTGGAGAAAGGTCGTGGATTGGCCGCCAAAACTCTCCCTATCCCCTGAAAAGTTTTATTTATTTTCACTCTGTTCATTTCAGAATAAACTTTTCCAACGTACATCCCATCTGGTTTGATTCTTGATGTTTCATTGTCCTCATAAACTTAGATATTGTAGATTTTGTAGATAAGGCATGTAATATGTAATATATGGAACTACAGAGAATATCAATATTTAAACATATAAGCTAAAACTAAAAATTTATATAAACTTTTTAGAATCTCTTACTGCTACTGATCATGTTCTAGCATCAATTAGCACTTACTTCCATCTGGCTCACTGTCTTGTAATGATATCATGTGTCACTTGCTGAATGCTTTTATCCAGATGACTTTACAGTACTATGAACACAGACGTTTTTGACGTTGAGGCTCCAATGGGATTTAAAATTCTAAATCTGGTAAGTGACCATTACTTTGAGCTGAGTTACAGAACCAGTTTGTTAAGCTGTAACATCCAGAAATAGAAATGGTGTTGGTTTATATCCTATATGTGCATCAGTATAATTTGCACATGCTTGTTTGTTTAGAGCAGCTACATATCATATAACATATATTTATTAATTGTCCTCTGTAGGAAGCTGTGGTCTTAATGTGGAAGAAAGAATAATTATTCATTTGCCTCAGTAAATCTGACCTTGGAGTAGATAGATCCGCGTCAGGGTCAAATGTAGTAACAATGAGACGAACCACCTTGTGATGTAATGAAGACAAAGTTCTATCGTTGTTGTCTAGCCATAAATGGTTTTTTTAAAAAAAAAAAACTTATGCCTACAGTCTCATTTACAATGTCCATTATTCTCTCAAAATGTATTGAAGATCTCATGATTGCAGTGGTGGGCCGTCAGAGTTGATCATTGTTTTAAGTATGAATTTTTTTCGTTTCTGTGAAAAGTGTCTGCACGTTGTCCCACCACTAGATGGCAGCCATTAGCAAGGACGCCACTGCAGTTTTATGAGCTGCAGAAGAAGAAAAAATAATTCTTTTATTATTCAAGGAGCTCCGAAGCCTTTCGTCAGAATTTAGAAGAAAAAAATATTTTAATTATATAAAATTATACTGTTAAAAATATTTTTTTTTGTGCAGGTCCATCAATAAATTGTGAGTAAATAAAAAGGAACCGGTTTTAGAAAATCAAAGCTAATAGTTAAATATTCTGAATATAATCGTTTTCGTCTGTTAGAAACAATATGTGATTTAATTTAGAAGAGTTCATTAACAGTTGTGTTCAGTAATTTTGAACTTATGAAATAATGAATATTTAAACGAAAATTTATAGCACCACCGCACTGCGCATGCGTGACCTACTAACGACCACCTTTGACCTCGAGGAAGCAAACCAACACAGACGAGATTTATTTTGTGTCAGCTTCGGTTGCCTGAAGTTGTTTACTTAATTTTTTTTGCGGTGATGTTTGTTAAAAACATTGTAAAAGCGTATTTTTCTGGACAAAATAATGTTTCCTGCCGTGGACGGATGCTTTCTGCAGCAGCTACAAGGTAAATAAAATACTGTTATGAATATGTAGTGTTTGATCATTTGCTGCTAATTTGTGATCGGATTGTCATTGATAGTGAGCCGTGTGTGTAAACTAAATGTCCTTTACTCCATCGCTGATTATATTTGAATTTGTTGTCGTACTGAATTTTCTACAGCAAAGTTGAACTGTGTCAAATTGTTGTTTGCTGTCTCATAATTGATAAACAATTAGGCATTTCAGCCCTAATATTAATGTCTTGTAAACCTTTAGTAATAATTAGGTCTCTATATCACGATTTAATTGCAAAATAATTTCAAATATCTTGGTAAAAGACCAAACCAGTGATATTATTTCTTAAATTTAGCTTAACATTTCTCATCAGTCACAGATGTGTGTTCTGAATGTCCTTTGTGCTGAACTGTGATTCACATATTGACTTTTGAGGGAGAATAATGTTAAATTCATGTGTTCACTCTCAGACTGCAGCACAGCCACACCCAACATTTTGGGCAGCCTGTCCCCTCAACCCGTCCAGAAACTTCCAGTGCCAAGACCCTGATGGATATTGGGACCCGGCGGATCTTCAACGAGGAGCACGATGTCTTCAGAGAGAGTGTCCGACGCTTTTTTCAAAAAGAGGTGGTGCCCTACCACAAAGAGTAGGTAGAATCTGTTTTTTTTTTTTTTTNGTTTTTTTTTTTTTTTATGATCACTAAACTCTTTTCACTCCCTCTCTACCATGCTACAACCTTTTTTCCTGTTGCAGATGGGAGAAGGCAGGGCAAGTGAGCAGGGAGGTGTGGGAAAAGGCTGGGGAGCAAGGCATGCTGGGAATAATGGTACCAGAGGAGCACGGTGGCATCGGAGGAGACCTATTTTCCACCGTGGTCGTCTGGGAGGAGCTGTAAATTCTCTTACTGATATGACCTCAAAGAATGCCAGATGAGGGTGTGTTTTTACAGCATCCATGCAGATTCTTTGTTTTTCCTTCCAGAATGTATTCCAACTGCTCAGGCCCAGGTTTCACGCTGCACTCGGACATCGTGATCCCTTACATTATCAACTATTGCACCAAGGCGCAAATTGAACGATTCATCCCCAACATGATTGCTGGGAAATGCATTGGTGCCATCGCCATGACAGAACCAGGAGCAGGCAGGTCTGGCCATGATGACGATATCAAGCATCACGTTGACCTCTCAGAGAGTAGTGTGCATAGACCTAATATAGTTTTTGGGCTTTTTTTTTTTAACTTTTTGTGATCAGTGACCTTCAAGGTGTGAAGACATATGCTAAGAGGGATGGCAGTGATTGGATCCTCAACGGGAACAAGGTACTGCTGAGAAAAAGTGACGTTTTTGGACACATTGACACAAGAATGTGGAATGCCATCTTGTTTTTTCTCCATCTGACCTCTCCAGGTGTTCATCACTAACGGTTGGATGTCTGACCTGGTGGTGGTCATAGCCGTGACCAACCGCGAGGCAAAGGCAGTGGCCCATGGCATCAGTCTGTTCTTGGTGGAGGACGGCATGAAGGGTTTTCACAAAGGATGTAAGTTGGAGAAGATCGGTCTGAAGGCGCAGGTACTTAAGCTTGAAAAGATTGTGAGAATATACAGTCTATATACTGTGTATATGTTTTCTGGAGTTTCTGGTTACTGTATGTATTTCTGTTGAAGGACACAGCTGAGTTGTTTTTTGAGGATGTACGCCTCCCACCTGACGCCCTCCTGGGAGAACTCAACCAAGGTTTCTACTATCTGATGAATGAACTTCCTCAGGTGGAAAAAAGACAGAAAATGTTGAATTCTCAGTTATTACACACTGATAATAAACTGTCCTTTACCACAGAAATTCAACTCCGTGGCACAGCTGCTTGTTGAAATGACTTCCATTATTGAAAATTAAAATGTGAGTTGGCAGGAGGAGGAAACGGAGCTGTCTGCAATAGCACTTTGCTTTAACTCATCTTTTTTTTTCTCCATTTCTTATTTTGAACATAGGAGAGACTGATGATTGCTGACATGGCCATAGCAAGCTGTGAGTTTATGTTTGAGGAAACCAGGAACTACGTGTTGCAGAGAAAAGCTTTTGGTAAAACAATTGCACACCTACAGGTTGGTATATAATTTTGTTTTTTTAATTTTTTGTGGGTTCTCATTCTTCACATTCTTCAAATTCCTCTTTTTTTTCTAGCAAGCACACTTCTTTAGCAAATTTTGTGCTTGTTTTCAAAATTTTATGTAATTGTCTTGAAATCACATTGAATGCAGCCTCAAGGGGGCACAAGCCAGTGTCCACCTTGTGCCGGTCCCAAGCCCGAATAA